>APFE031008542.1:48118-81335 GCA_000404065.3 Pinus taeda
ATATATAGAAAGGAGGTTTTATCATTTGAATCATCCAAGAATTGTTCATTTATGTAATGTAAAGGAGGTTGCCCCCTCGAAGAGGTTGAATTCTAAGGCGTTGATCTATCTTTTCTTGAGCTGGTTTCAGAACACACACCTTTAAGACTTAGCTATCCGTTGGTAGATGCTGAGATAGAGGAAGCAGAGGCAAAGGTCAAAGAGGTAGAGTTAATCATCAAACAGAAGAAAGAACACCATAAGACCAACCCAATCAACCTAGACATCCATACAATGTTTACATGACAAAATAGAATGGAAATGTTGTGATCTCTCCAATCCTGAAATTCTAAATAACTATTAAGTCTGCTGGATTTTAACTGAAATATGAAACACTACTTTCTCCATATGAAATCCAATGAGGTTGGAAACACTCTCAAACATCCTGATTCATTTCACGGTAATGTTAAAAATTTAAGTAAAAGGATGAAATAATTTAACATCACCACGTATTGCATAGCAATACTAGGGCCATAGGCTTGAATACTAAGCTACCCCACTAAAAAATTCTTGGTTTTTAAAATAAATAAAAATTTGTGTTTGGAACATCTTTGGTCAAATTGTATAGAATTGACCATTTTCGTACAAAACTGACCGGCTCAGTGAAAATTAGCCAATTTGGTACCGAACCGGCCATTTCCGATTCGAGACCTCGAATTAGACTAGTTTGACCCCCAAACCAATCAGACGGACCAGTTCCATTGGTTCCAATAACACTAGTTTTGGGTGAATTATGTTTTTGGGAAATTTTAAGATTTTAGAGATATTTTTGAAATGGGTTATTTTCTAAGAGTGCTTTAAGATCTTATTGGAGAGTAAAAAACCTTTTGGTCATTACTAGTTTGAGTGAAAGTAACTAATCATGTGAGTCATGAAAGTTTGGATTTAAGCCATTTACTATTTTGAGGAGATAATTTTGTGGAACTATGGTTATTTTCTAAGCTAAGCAACTTGGATCTTTTCTATCAATTTAAAAAAAAAAACAACATGGTTGTGAGAAAATTAGAGAGATACAAATTTTGGCATTACAAGTTTTTTAAATGGCATGTACAAGTAATATAGGGCAATAGGGACCAATTCTTTTTAGAAAGAACAATGAGTTATGGTCTATGAGAATGAAGACCTTATTACAAGAATGTTGGGAACTATTGAAGAATGGGTTCTTAGAGCCTGATCAAGAAACTTTGTAGGCCATGACTAATTCCTAGAAAAATCAACTTGCAAACATGAGGAAAAAGGAGAACAAGGCCAAGTTTTGGGTCTAGAGTTTTGTACATGACTTAATTTTTCCCAAGATAATGGGAGCATCCAGTGCAAAGCAAGCTTGGAATATTCTAGAGTTAACATATTAGGGTAATGAAAAACTGAAGAATGTCAAACTTAAAACCATTAGGGGAGAGTTTGAAACATTGTAGATGAAGGAGTCAAATAACATTGACCGGTTCATGATCAGAGAGGGGAGTATTGAATAAACTCAAGACTCATGGGGATAAAAAAACTGCGAGGAAAAAAAAAAACCAAAACAAAACAAAACAAAAAAAACAAACCCTACCTAAGAATTTGATATGGTTGTCATTTCCATAGAGGAGTCCAAAGACGTATCCAAACTAATAATAGAAGAACTGATGTGATATTTTTTCTCTATGAATTGAGAATCAACACAAATGAAGAATTTTTAGAACATGCCTTCAAGACTTAGCTATCCATTGGTAGAGGCTGAGGTAGAGGAAGCAGAGGCAGAGGTCAAAGAGGTAGAGTTAATCATCAAGCAGAAGAATGAACACCAAAAGACCAATCTAATCAACCTAGACATCCATACAATGTGTACATGACAAAATCTAATGGAAATGTTGTGATCACTCCAATCTTGAAATTCTAAAAAACTATTAAGTCTGCTGGATTTTGAGTGAGATCTAAAATTCCACTTTCTCCATATGAAATCCAATGAGGTCAGAACCACTCTCAAACATCCTGACTCATTTCATGGTAATGTTCAAAATTTAAGTAAAAGGATGAAAGAATTTAACATCACCATGAATTGCATAACAATAGTAGGGCCATAAGCTTGAATACTAAGCTACCCCACTAAAAAATTCCTATTTTTAAAATAAATAAAAAATTGTGTTTGGAACATCTTTTTTTAAATTGTACAGAATTGGCCTATTTGGTACAAAACTGACTGGTTCATTGAAAAGAGGTCGGTTTGGTACAAAACTAACTGGTCCATTTCTAGTTTGAGACCTCAAACTAGATTGGTTTGAACCCCAAACCGATCAGATGGGCCAATTTATTGGTTCTGATAACACTAGCTTTGGGTGAATTGTTTTTTTGGGAAATTTTAATATTTCAGAGATTTTTTTGAACTGGGTCATTTTCTAAGAGTGCTTTATTATCTTATTGGATAGTAAAAAAACTTTAGTCATGACTAGTTTTGGTGAAAGTAACTAATCATGCAAGTGATCAAAGTTGGGATTTAAGCCATTTACCATTTTAAGGAGATAATTTTGTGGAGCTATGGTTAATTTTTAAGCTAAGCAAATTGGATTTTTTCTATCAATTAGAAAAAAAAACAATGTGGTTGTGAGAAAATTAGAGATACAAATTTTGGCGTTACAAGTTTTTTAAATGACTTGTAAAAGTAAAGTAGGGCAATATGGACCAGTTATTTTTGGCAAGAACTATGAGTTATGGTATATGAGAATGAATACCTTAGTACAAGAATGTTGGGAACTATTGGAGAACGGGTTCTTAGAGTCTGATCAAGAAACTCTGTAGGCCATGACTAATTCCTAGAAAATCAACTTGCAAAAATGAGGAAAAAGGAGAACAAGGCCAAGTTTTGGGTCCAGAGTTTTGTAGATGACTTAATATTTCCCAAGATATTGGGAGCATCTAGTGCAAAGCAAGCTTGGAATATTCTAGAGTTAACATATTAGGGTAATGAAAAACTTAAGAATGTTAAACTTAAAACCATTAGGGAAGAGTTTGAAACATTGCAAATGAAGGAGGCAAAGAACATTGACCGATTCATGATCAGAGTGCTGGGAGTTGTGAATCAACTCAAGACTCATGGAGAGATGATTGGAGATCAAAAAGTTGCAAACAAAATTCTTAAAAAACCTAAGGAGTTTGATATGGTTGTCATTGCCATAAAGAAGTCAAAAGACATATCCAAACTAATAGTAGAAGAACCGATGTGATATTCTTTCTCTATGAATTGAGAATCAATACAAAAGAAGAATTTTTAGAACACGCCTTCAAGACTTAGCTATCATTGGTAGAGGCTGAGGAAGAGGAAGCACAGGCAGAGGTCAATGAGGTAGAGTTAGTCATCAAGCAGAAGAAAGAACACCATAAGGCCTATCTAATCAACCTAGACATCCATACAATGTGTACATGATAAAATCTAATGGAAATGTTGTGATCACTCCAATCTGGAAATTCTAAAAAACTATTAAGTTTGCTCGATTTTGAGTGAGATCTAAAATTCTACTTTCTCTGTATGAAATCCAATGAGGTTAGAACCACTCTCAAATATCCTGATTCATTTCATGGTAATGTTAAAAATTTAAGTAAATGGATGAAAGAATTTAACATCATCATGAATTGAATAGAAATACTAGAGCCATATGCTTGAATACTAAGCTACCCCACTAAAAAATTCTTAGTTTTAAAATAAATAAATAAAATTGTGTTTGGAACATATTTGGTCAAATTGTACAGAATTGGTCAGTTTGGTACAAAACTGAACAGTTCAGTGAAATGAGGCCGGTTTGGTACAAAACCGATCGGTTCAGTGAAATGAGGCCGGTTTGGTAGTGAACCAACCATTTTCGGCTCAAGACCTCGAATTGGACTGGTTTGGCCCCCCAATCGGTTGGATGGGCCAATTCCAATAACACTAGTTTTGTGTGAATTATTTTTTTGGGAAATTTTAATATTTTAGAGATATTTTTGAAGTGGGTTATTTTCTAAGAGTGCTTTAAGGTCTTATTGGAGAGTAAAAAAACTTTAGTCACTACTAGTTTTGGTGAAAGTAACTAATCATGTGAGTCATGAAAGTTGGGATTTAAGCCATTTACCATTTTGAGGAGATAATTTTGTGGAACTATGGTTATTTTTTAAGCTAAGCAACTTGGATATTTTCTATCAATTAAAAAAAGAAGAAGTGGTTGTTAGAAAATTAGAGAGATACAAATTTTGGCATACAAGTTTTTTAAATGGGTTGTACAAGTAATATAGGGCAATAGGGACCAATTATCTTTGGAAAGAACTATGAGTTATGGTCTATGAGAATGAAGAACTTAGTATAAGAATGTTGGGAACTATTGGAGAATGGGTTCTTAGAGCCTGATCAAGAAACTCTGTAGGCCATGGCTAATTCCTAGAAAAATCGACTTGCAAAAATGCAGAAAAAGGAGAACAAGGCCAAGTTTTTGGTCTAGAGTTTTGTAGATGACTTAATTTTTCCCAAGATAATGGGAGCATCCAGTGCAAAGCAAGCTTGGAATATTCTAGAGTTAACATATTAGGGTAATGACAAACCGAAGAATGTCAAACTTAAAACCATTAGGGGAGAGTTTGAAATATTGCAGATGAAGGAGGCAAAGAACAATGACCGATTCATGGTTAGGGTGATGGGAGTTGTGAATCAAAACAAGACTCATGGAGAGATTATTGGCAATAAAAAAAAAATTGTGAAAAAAGTTCTTAAAAACCTACCTAATAAGTTTGAGATGGTTGTCACTGACATATAGGAGTACAAATACGTATCCAAACTAATAGTAGAAGAAATTATGTGATATTTTTTCTCTATGAATTGAGAATCAACACAAAAGAAGATTTTTTAGAAAAACCCTCAATAATTAGCTATTTGTTGGTAGAGGCTGAGGTAGAGGAAGCCGAGGCAGAGGTCAAATATGTAGAGTTAATTATCAAGCAGAAGAAAGAACACCATAAGACCAATCCAATCAACCTAGACATCCATTCAATGTGAACATGCCAAACTCCAATGGAAATGTTGTGATCCCTCCAATCTAAAATTATAAGAAACTATTAAGTTTGTTGGATTATGAGTAAGATCTAAAATTCAGCTTTCTCCATATGAAATCCAATGAGGTCGGAACCACTCTCAAACATCCTGATTCATTTCATGGTAATATTAAAAATTTAAGTAAAAGGAAGAATTTAACATCACCGTGATTTGCATAGAAATACTAGGTCCATAGGCCTGAATAATAAGCCACCCCACTAAAAAATTCTTGTTTTTAAAATAAATAAAAAATTGTGTTTGGAACATCTTTGGTCAAATTTTACAGAATTGGCAGGTTTGGTACAAAACCGACCGATTCAGTGAAAAGAGGTCGGTTTGGTATCGAACCAGCCATTTCGGGTTTGAGACCTCGAACTGGACTGGTTTTACCCCCACACTAGTCGGATGGGCTGGTTCCATTGGTTCCAATAATACTATTTTTGGGTGTATTGTTTTTTTGGAAAATTTTAAGATTTTAGAGATATTTTTGAAGTGGGTTATTTTCCAAGAGTGCTTTAGATCTTATTGGAGAGTAAAAAAACTTTTAGTCATTACTAGTTTTGGTGAAAGTAACTAATCATACGAATCATGAAAGTTGGGATTTATGCCATTTACCATTTTGAGGAGATAATTTTGTGGAACTATGGTTATTTTTTAAGCTAAGCAACTTGGATTTTTTATATCAATTAAAAAAAAACAATGTGGTCGTGAGAAAATTAAAGAGATACAAATTTTGGCATTACAAGTTTTTGAAATGGATTTTACAAGTAATATAGGGCAAAAGGGACCAGTTATTTTTGGCAAGAACTATTAGTTATGGTCTATGAGAATGAAGACCTTAGTACAAGAATGTTGGGAACTATTGGAGAATGGGTTCTTAGATGAAAATGAGAACAAGTTCAAGTTTTGGGTCTTGAGTTTGGTAGATGACTTAATTTTTCCCTAGATAATGGGAGCATCCAATGCAAAGCAAGCTTGGAATATTCTAGACTTAGGATATTAGGGTAATGACAAACTTAGACCATTAGGGGAGAGTTTGAAAAATTGCAGATGAAGGAGGCAAAGAACATTTACCAGTTCATGATCAAAGTGATAGGAGTCGTGAATCAACTCAAGACTCGTGGAGAGATGATTGGAGATCAAAAACTTGTGAAAAAAGTTCTTAAAAATGTACCTAAGAAGTTTGAGATGGTTGCCATTTTCATAGAGGAGTCCAAAGACCTATCCAAACTAATAGTAGAAGAAATGATGTGATATTTTTTTCTATATGAATTGAGAATCAACACAAAAGAAGAATTTTTAGAACATGCCTTCAAGACTTAGCTATCCATTGGTAGAGGCTGAGGTAGAGGATACAGAGGTAGAGCTCAAAGAGGTAGAGTTAATCATCAAGTAGAAGAAAGAACACCATTAGACCAATCCAATCAACATAGACATCCATACAATGTGTACATGACAAAATCCAATGGAAATGTTGTGATCCCTCGAATCTTGAAATTCTAAAAAACTATTAAGTTGGCTGGATTTTGAGTGAGATCTAAAATTCTACTTTCTCCATATGAAATCCAATGGGTTGGAACCACTCTCAAACATCCTAATTCACTTCATGGTAATGTTAAAAATTTAAGTAAAAGGATGAAAGAATTTAAGGTCACCACGAATTGCATAGCAATACTAGGGCCATAGGCTTGAATATTAAGCTACCCCACTAAAAAAATCTTGTTTTTAAAATAAGGAAAAAATTGTGTTTGGAACATCTTTGGTCAAATTGTACAGAAATTGTTGTTTTGGTACAAAACCCACTGGTTTAGTTAAAAGAGGCTGATTCGGTACTGAACTGGCCATTTCTGGTTCGAGACGTTGAACTGGACTGGTTTGACCCCCAAACTGGTTAGATGGACCAATTCCCTTGGTTCCAATAACATTAATTTTGGGTGAATTACTCTTTTGGGAAATTTTAAGGTTTCAAAGATATTTTTGAAGTGGGTTATTTTCTAAGAGTGCTTTAAGATCTTATTGGAGAGTAAAAACACTTTAGTCATTACTAGCCTTGGTGAAAGTAACTAATCATGCGAGTCATGAAAGTTGGGATTTAAGCCATTTACCATTTTGAGGAGATAATTTTGTGGAACTATGGTTATCTTTTAAGCTAAACAACTTGGATCTTTTCTATCAATTAAAAAAAAAACAATGTGACTATGAGAAAACTAGAGAGATACCAATTTTGGCATTACAATTTTTTTAAATGGCTTGTATAAGTAATATAGGGCAATAGGGACCACTTCTTTTTAGCAAGAACTATGAGTTATGGTCTATAAGAATAAAGACCTTAGTACAAGAATGTTGAGAACTATTGGAGAATGGGTTCTTAGAGCCTAATCAAGAAACTTTGTAGGCCCTGACTAATTCCTAGAAAAAAACAACTTGCAGAAATGATGAAAAAGGAGAACAAAGCCAAGTTTTGGGTCCAGAGTTTGGTAGATGACTTAATTTTCCCCAAGATAATGGTAGCATCAAGTGCAAAGAAAGCTTGGAATATTCTAGAGTTAGCAATGGCAAACTGAAGAATTTCAAACTTAAAACCATTAGGGGAGAGTTTGAAACATTGCAGATGAAGGAGGCAAATGATTAGAGTGATGGGAGTTGTGAATCAACTCAAGACTCGGGGAGATATGTTTGGAGATCAAAACATTGCGAAAAAAGTTCGTAAAAACCTATTTAGAAGTTTGAGATGGTTGTCATTTCCATAGAGGAGTCCAAAGACCTATCCAAACTAGAAATAAAAGAATTGATATGATATTTTTCTCTATGAATTGAGAATCAACACAAAAGAAGATTTTTTAGAACATGCCTTCAAGACTTGGCTATCCATTGGTAGAGGTTGACGTAGAGGAAGAAGAGGAAGAGGTCAAAGAGGTAGAGTTAATCATCAACCAGAAGAAAGAACACCATAAGACCAATCCAATCAACTTAGACATCCATACAATGTGTAGATGACAAAATCCAATGGAAATATTGTGATCCCTCCGATCCTGAAATTCTAAAAAACTATTAAGTATGCCGGATTTGGATTGAGATCTAAAATTTTACTTTCTCCATATGAAATCCAATGAGGTCGAAACCACTCTCAAACATCTTGATTCATTTCATGGCAATGTTAAAAATTTAAGTAAAAGGATGAAAGAATTTAACGTCACCACGAATTGCATAGCAGTACTAGGGCCATAGGCTTGAATACTTAGCTACCCCACAAAAAAAATTTGTTTTTAAAATATATAAAAAAATTGTGTTTGGAACATCTTTGGTCAAATTGTATAGAATTGGCCGGTTTGGTACAAAACATACCGGTCTAGTGAAAATTAGCCAATTTGGTACCGAACCGGTCATTTTCGGTTCAAGACCTCGAATTGGACTGGTTTGACCCCCAAGCCGGCTGAATGGGCTAGTTCCATTATTTCCAATAACACTAGTTTTGTGTGAATTAAGTTTTTGGGAAATTTTAATATTTCAGAGATATTTTTGAAGTGGGTTATTTTCTAAGAGTGCTTTAAGATCTTATTGGAGAGTAAAAAAACTTTAGTCCTTACTAGTTTTGGTGAAAGTAACTAATCATGCAAGTTATGAAAGTTCGGATTTAAGCCATTTACCATTTTGAGGAGATAATTTTGTGGAACTATGGTTATTTTTTAAGCTAAGCAACCTGGATCATTTTTATTAACTAAAAAAAACAATGTGGTTGTGAGAAAAATAGAGAGATACCAATTTTGGCATTACAAGTTTTTAAAATGGCTTGTACAAGTAATATAGGGCACTAGGGACCAGTTCTTTTTGGCAAGAACTATGAGTTATGGTCTATGAGAATGAAGACCTTAGTACAAAAATGTTGGGAACTATTGGAGAATGGATTCTTAGAGTTTGATCAAGAAAATTTGTAGGCCGTGACTAATTCCTAGAATAATAAACTTGCAAAAATGAGGAAAAAGGATAACAAGGCCAAGTTTTGGGTCCAAAGTTTGGTAGATGACTTAATTTTTCCCAAGATAATGAGAGCATCGAGTGTAAAGCAGGCTTGGAATATTCTAGAGTTAGCATATTAGGGTAATGACAAACTTAAAACCATTAGGGGAGTGTTCGGAACATTGCAGATGAAGGAGGAAAATAACATTGAACGGTTCATGATCAGAGTGATGGTAGCTGTGAATCAACTCAAGACTCATGAAGAGATGATTGGAGATAAAAACATTGCGAAAAAAGTTCTTAAAAACCTACCTAAGAAGTTTGAGATGGTTGTCATTTCCATAGAGGAGTCCAAAGACCTATCCAAACTAATAGTTGAAGAACTGATGTGATATTTTTTCTTTATGAATTGAGAATCAACACAAAAGAATAATTTTTCGAACATGCCTTCAAGACTTAGCTATCCATTGGTAGAGGCTAAGGTAGAGGAAGCAGAGGCAAAGGTCAAAGAGGTAGAGTTAATCATCAAGAAGAAGAAAGAACACCATAAGACCAATCTAATCAACCTAGACATCCTTAGAATTAGAGTGGTATAGGTACAAGATGGATAGACAAGTCTAAGGTACAATGTTGCTACTGCAAAAAGTATGGACACTAGAAAAGTATATGCAAAAAGAAACAATGAAAGCAAATACATAATGAAACAATTAGATCTGAACAAGGGTAGAGTTAATGTGTCCAACACTAAAGAAGGGACATTTAGATCAATGTTCATCTCATGTCATATCACTGAAGAAGTTCAAAACAAGGATATGTGGTTGCTCGACAATGGTTGAAACAATCACATGACAAGTAGCAAGAATTTGTTTTCTAGTATTGATAACTTTGCTCAATCTGAAGTTACTTTGGGAGATTATTATCATGTCATGGCCATAGGAAAAGGTGTTGTGTCTTTCTTGACCAAACAACATGAGAAGAAATATATCCCTAATGTTTTTATGTACCAAATTTTAGACATAATTTTTAAGTATTGGATAGTTGAGTGAACATGGTTAGTGTTAGTTTTTGTAGTAGCAGCGGATAGGTTCTCTAGTCTCTATGATGTCTACGAGGCTAAGGAACATGATATCTCCAAAACCCAAAACCCAAAATAGGTTTCATGAGTTAAGACTCAAAACCCCCTTAATTAAATTAATTAGCCAATAATTTAATTATTTCCTAAGTCTAACTAAGGGAAGTTGGTCAATTCAAGTTAATTAATTAAGGTAATTTGATTTTTCTCTAGAGACTTCTATTGATATAGTCTGAGTGATCTAAGCCATTGATCGGTATTATATCTTGGTCGTCGGTTGCCTAATAGAAGATTATAAGAGCAAGAGGAGGGCTCAAAGAAGAGGCATCGAGTATCATTGGAGTAGTTCAAGTACCCGATTTCTAGTATTAAGCAGGGCACAATTGAAGCTTGGGAAGAGACAGTAACGAGGTTTGTGGCAGTGAGAATTTTAGGAGAAATTGTCTGGAGGTTTTCCAATGGCCCAAGTTTAGGACAATAGGCCAAATTATCCAGCAGAGGAGGCAATATTTTGTAGTGTGAGTTAGCTAAATTCCCAGTACGAGTTGTCGGAAAGAGCTTTGTTTTAGTTGTTAGTGCCCAGATCTATTCCCGGGAGGCAGAGTGAAGTATTTCCAGAGGTAGAGGAAGGAAAGACGACTTTCTTGGAGGTGTTTCGAGGGTAGAACGAAATTTTTGGAGCAAGCAATGCACATTTCTAGCCAAGTTGTGCAAATTGCAAGGGAAGTGCAAGTTTGCTGGAGAGGGTCAGATAGAGTTATTGTGAGGAAAAATAAATTTCCCAGTATACTTCCAGTTAAGACAAATTGATGGAGCTAGCCCTAAAAGGCTAGCAATTGTAATTCTCTTTTTTTGTTGCATAATAATAAAACCCTCATATGTTGCACTAGTTTTCCCTTCAAGGTTTTTCCTGGGACATTTGTAAAAAAACGTATTTTTATGTGTGTGCATCTATATATTAGTTCCATATTTTTATATTCCACAACATTTTTATGGTGAAGAATGCATCAGTGATTTAATTATCCTTTGTCGTTAATAATTAACAAAAGACAAATAAACTGCTAATAGTTAGAAGATTAAATTCAAGTGTTGCATTCAAGGAATTTTCACATGGTATTAGAGCATAAAAGATTGGATCAAAGGCTCTATGTGAAAGGAAGCGAATTTGTGCAGTTTCAGAGGGAGATCTGAAGCACAAAATTTTAGATCTGCGCAAGCCAATCAAGCAGTGATAATTGCTGGAGGCAGAAATTCTATTTCTAGTAGCGGTAGGCACTAGGATTGTCGGTAAGGGTTTCCGATGAGCAAATTAGTATGTTCATAGAGAAAATATAGTGCAGAAGATCAACATAGGGAAGGAAGAGAAAGGCACATAGAGGGAATTTCCAATAAATTTCTCAAAGGGTTTCCATTTTTCTAGTTGCAGGAAAATAGACCATAATTTCTGGTAGCAAAAGTCTCTAACATACTTGCTAGTCAAGCCAGTGCGAATTTCAGGGTCAACAGAGTGTGTGCCAATACTGGAGAAGGACATCCAAAGGTAGAGCGAGTTGCCCAGAGGAGGAATAACAAGCAGTGCGAGTTTTGGGAAGAACACTGGAGGCAAGTATGAATTGTCTAGTTGCAGATTTGAGCATTTCCGGAAGGGAGTGTGAGTGCCGGAAGAAGGTAGAGTTAGTTGTCGAAAGGAGAAGGAGATCTCCTAGTTTATTTCTCTAATTTTTGAGTGACACAACAAGTCTCAGAGATCAAGACAAATTGGATGAAGCTTGCAATTTTGGCATTTGAAAGGCTAAGACGCAATTCCTTTTGGACAAGCATGACTTGAAGGAATATGTGACAAAAGTGATAGTTGAGTCGACATATCCACAACAACTGGAAACCTTCAAGAAGGAGATGGCCAAAGCAAAGAGGATGGTCCTAGATAGAGTTTCACATCATATTTTTTGACATATTATTGACAAGAGTACAACAAAGGACATGTGGGACGCCTTCGTGAAGTTGTACCATGATTCGTATGAGAATCAGAAAATGATTCTCAAGAAGCTGAGGACAATTAAGATGCAGAAGGGTGAGAAAATTACATCCTATCTCATTAGGATTCAGACAATCAGAGATGAACTTGCAGTCATAGGAGAGAAACCATCAGATAGTGAGCTCGTGCACACAACGCTCAACAGGTTCACTAAGGAGTAGCATACATTCATCCAAGTAATTATTGGGTGAGAGACACTTCCTAGTTGGGAGCTCCTATGGAATGACGTCACTCAGGAAGAACTGAGACTTAGTCTCATTGGTGGTCCTACCAGCAACAACAACAAGGGACTGAAGGTAGAGGAGGAGGAGAATGTAGCCCTTGCAGGAAAGGATAAAATGAAGAAGGGTCCTAGTCAGGGACAAGACTCAAAGGGAGAGAAGAAGAAGAAGGACTTATCGAAGATTAAGTTCTTTAGATGTGGTGAATTTGGTCACTATGTCACCTAGTGTCCGAAGAGGAAGAAGGATAAGAAGGGGAAGTAGACCTTAACATTGATAGAGATTGATGACTTGTTCGCCAAGTTGGAGGATGGGTTCGCTATGTTTGCAACATTATTCTCAGATGGAGGAGTATTATGCTCCAATATTCCAGATTGGGCAGGATCCTAAGAATAAAAACATGAGGTCAAGATCTAGCCACGAAAGGCTTGATCAATAGATCAAATCATGTTGTTGTGCATACTTCACATGGATCAGTACCTATGCTATAGGAGCCCACAATAGTAAAGTAGCAAGAGGATCGAAGAGTCAGCAAGGCACAATCAGATTCTTGAGAGGCAGTGCAAAGCTAGTTGTAGTTAGATACTTGAGAAGCAGTTATAGAGCCAGTTTGGTGCAGTCAAGTGCTCGGTAGACAGTGTAGAGCTAGTTGCAGTCAGAGACTCAAGAGATAGGTGCAGAGCCAATTGTCATGACATAGTAGATCAGTGAGAGGTTGAGACTTAGAGGGAGTCTAGCTTCAGAGAGAGTAGCCCTATGGAAGCTTGATCTTCAAGTTATGAGAGATCAATGCACACAATTGCAGTAGTTGCAGCAACATAGAGGCAATGCAAAGGTATCAACAATGTTAGATTAGAGTATGCACAGTAGCTTGGTGGACAATGTTTGCCAAATTAACTTCTTCATAGTGATAGGAAGTCAGTTCAACACAAATATGTGGAGGAAAGAGGTAAAACATACATCAGACACCAATAACATGGATCATTTCGGCTACAACATGTTCCCAGAGACCAACAGATGGTTGATATACTCACAAAGGCTCTAGGGAGAGTCAAGTTCGTATAGTTCATAGAGAAAATGGGTATAATGGAGAACACCTTCCTCGCTAAGAGGGTGTCTTAGTTTTTGGAGTAGCAATAGATATGTATTATAGTCTCTATGATGTTTAAGAGGCTAAGGAACACGAGATTTCCAAAACCCAAAAAAGGTTTTGTGAGATAAGACTTAGAAATGCCTTAATTAAATTAGTTAACCAATAATTTAATTATTTCGAAAGTCTAACTTAGGGAAGTTGGTTAATTAAAGTTAACTAATTAAGGTAATTTGATTTTTCTTTAGAGACTTCTATTGATGGATTCAAAGTGATCTATGTCATTGATCAAGATTAGATCTTGGTCATTGGTTTCCCAACAAAATATTATAAGAGCAAGTCGAGGGCTTGGAGAAGAGGCATCAAGTATCATTGGAGCAGTTTGACTACCTAGTTTGCAATATTCAACAAGATGCATTTGAAGGTTGGGAAGAGATAGTAGCGAGGTTTACAGTAGTGACAATTTGTAGAGAGATTCTTCAGATGTTTTCCAGTGGTCTAGCATCAAGAGATAAGGTCGAGTTATCCAGTAGAGGAGGTTGTATTCTGTAGTGCGAGTTGTTGGAAGGAGCATCATTTCGGTTGTTAGTGCCTGAATATATTTATGGGAGGCAAATCGAATTGTTTCTAGGGCATAGGAATGAAGGACAACTTTCCTGGAGGTGTTTCCAGGGTAGAATGAATTTTCTGGAGCAAGCAATGTGCATTTCTAGCCAGGCTGTGTGAACTAGTCGAAAAGTGCGAGTTTGCTAGAGAGGGCCATATCGAGTTGTTGTGAGGGAAAATCATTTTCCCATTACATTTCCAGTTGAGATAAATTGTTAGAGCCAAGCCCGAAAGGTTAGCAATTGTAATTCTCTATTTTTGCTGCATAATAATAAAACCCTCATTTGATGCACTAGTTTTCCCTTTGGGGTTTTTCTAGGGACATTTTTCCAAAAATAATTGTGTCTATTTTTATATGTGTGCATCTATTTCCTAGTTTCATATTTTTATATTTTGTAGTTTTTTATGGTGAAGAATGCATTAGTGATTTAATCATTATATGATGTTAATAATTAACAAAAGACAAATAAACTATTGATAGTTAGAAGTTTCAACTCCAGATTTTGCATTCAAGGAATTTTCACGTGGTATCATAGTAGAAAACATTGGATTTAAGGTTCCAGGAGAAACAAAGCAAAAGTGTGCAGTTTCAGAAGGAGATCTGAAGCATATCATTTCATATATGCGTAGGGGAGCAAGGCAGTGCAAATCATTGGAGGCAGAAATTTGATTTCGATATCCAGGGTGGAGGAAAGTTTGATTGCCTCAGGAGTAGTAGCAACATGCAGTAGGATTCTCGATAAGGGTTTTTGGTGATCAGATCAGTAAATTTGTACAACAAATCTAGTGAAGAAGATTGAACAAGAGTTTTGTAACAACAAATTAGTGTAAGGAAGGAAGAGAAAAACACACAAAGGGAATTTCCAGTAAATTTCTCAGAGGGTTTCAAGTTTTCTAGTTGCAGGAAAGGACATCGTAATTTCCAATAGCAAAAGGTCATTGTAGACTTGTCAGTTTAGCCAGTGTGAATTTTAGGGTCAGCAGTGTGTGTGCCAATACTGAGGAAGGACATTCAGAAGTAGAGCGAGTTTCCCATAGGAGGAATAATAGGCAATGAGAGTTCTAGCAAGAACACCAAAGGAAAGTACAAATTGTCTAGTTGCAGATATGTGCATTTCCATAAGGGAGTGTGAGTGCACAAAGAAAGTCGAGTTAGTTGTTGGAAGGAGAAGGAGATATGCCAGTTTATTTCTCTAGATTTTGAGTTTTCCAGAGATAGCCACAATAGGTCTTAGAGATTAGGACAAACTGGATGGAGTTTGCAACTTTGGTGTTTGGGTTCAATTCCTTCTGGACGAGCACGACTTCAAGCAATAAGTGAAAACGATGATAATTGAGCTGACAAATCCACAACAATTGGAAACATTGAAGAAGGAGATGGCCAAAGCCAAGACGATGGTCCTAAACAAAGTTTTGGATCATATTGTCCTGCATATTGCAGACAAGAGTACAACAAAGGACATGTGGGAATCAGAAAATGATTCTCAAGGAGAAGCTAAGGACAACTAACATGTAAAAGGGTGAGAAAATTATGTACTATCTCACCATGATTCAAATGGGTAGAGATGAACTTGCAGCCGTCAAAGAGAAACCATCAGATAGTGAGCTGCTCCACACAACACTCGACGGGTTCACCAAGGAGTGGCTTACATTTGTCCAAGTAATTTTTGAACGAGACACACTTCCTAGTTGGGATCCCTATGGAGTGACTTCACTCAAGAGGAGCTATGGCTTAATCTCATTGGTGGTCCTACCAACAACAACAATAAGGGTCCGAAGGTAGAGAAGGAGGAGGATAACGTAGCCCTTGCAGGAAAGGGTAAAGCAAAGAAGGGTCCCAGTCAAGGACAAGACTCAAAGGGAGAGAAGAAGAAGAAGGACCTGTCGAAGGTCAAGTGCTTTGGATGTGGTGAATTTGGTCATTATGTCACCTAGTGTCCAAAGAGGAAGAAGGATAAGAAGGGGAAGCAAACCGTAACATCAACAAAGATTGTTGACTTTTCCGCTAGGTTGGAGAATGAGTTCGCTATGTTTGCAACATTATCCTCAGATGGAGGAGGAGTATGATGCTTAAGTATGCCAGATCAGGTAGGATCCTAGGAAGAACAACAGGAGACCAAGATCTAGCCATGGAAGGCTTGATCAATAGATCATATCCAGTTGCTATGCATTCTTCACATGGATTAGTACCTATGCTACGAGAGCCCACAATAGTAAAGTAGCAAGAGGATCCAAGAGTCAACAAGGTGTAGTCAGATTCTTGAGAGGAAGTGCAAATCTAGATGCAACCAGATACTTGAGAGGTAGTTGCAGAGCTAGTTTGACGCAGTCAAGTGCTCGGTAGACATTACAGAGCTAGTTGTAGTCAGAGACTCAAGAGACATGTGTAGAGCCAATTGCACTAACACAGTAGATCAATGAGAGGTTGAGACTCAAAGGGAGTCTAGCTTTAGAGGGAGAAACCCTATGTAAACTTGATCTTCATGTTCTAAGAGACCAATACACATAGTTGCAGTAATTGTAATAGCACAAAGGCAGTGCAGAGGCATCAACAACGTGAGAGCAAAGTATGTGCATTAGCTTGGTGGATAGTGTTTGCCATATTAACTTCCTCACAATGATTTCTAGTGACAGGGAGTCAGTTCAACTCGAAGATGTGAAGGGAGAAGGTACAACAAATCTCAGACATGAGCAACATGGATCAGTTCGACTATAGCATGTTCCCACAAACCAACCAGTGGCTGGTATACTCAAGAAGGCTCTAGGGAGAGCCAAGTTCGTATACTTCAGAGAACAGATGGATATAACGAAGAACACCTTCCTTGCTAAGAGGGAGTGTTACTTTTTGGAGTAGTAGCAAACAAGTGTTCTAGTCTGAATGATGTCTATGAGGTTAAGGAACATGAGATCTCCAAAAAGCACAAAAGGTTTTGTGAGATAAGACATAAATGCCTTAATAAAATAAATTAGCAAACAATTTAATTATTTCCTAACTCTAACTTATGGAAGTTGCTTAATTAAAGTTAATTAATTAAGGTAATTTGATTTCTCTCTAGAGACCTCTATTGATGGAGTCAAAGTGATTTAAGCCATTGAACGGGATTAGATATTGGCCATTGGTTGCTCAACAAAAGATTATAAGAGCTAGTCGAGGGCTTGGAGAAGAGGCATCGAGTATCACTGAAGTGGTTCAAATACCCAGTTTGTAGTATTCAACAGGGCACAACTGAAGCTTGGGAAGAGATAGTAGCTGGGTTTGCAACAGTGATAATTTCTGGATAAATTCTCAGGAGGTTTTCCAGTGGTCTAGGTTTAGGATAGGAGGCCGAATTATCCAACAAAGGAGGCAGTATTCCGTAGTGCGAGTTTCCGGAAGGAGCATCGTTCTAGTTTCTAGTGCTTGAATCTATTCTCAGGAGGTAGAACACATTGTTTCCATAGGTAGAGGAAGGCAGGTTGATTTTCCTGGAGGTGTTTCCTGGGCAGAACGAATTTTATGGAGCAAGCAATGCACATTTCCAGCCAGGTTGTGCGAATAAACAGGGAAGTGCGAGTTTGCTAGAGAGGGCCAAATCAAGTTGCTACGAGGGAAATTAATTTTCCCAGTATATTTCCAATTGAGATAAATTGTCGGAGCTAGGCCTGAAATGCTAACAATTGTAATTCTCTATGTTTGTTGCATAATAACAAAATCTTCATCTACTGCACTACTTTTTCCTTCGGGTTTTTTCCAGGGACATTTGTCCAAAAAAAACAGTGTCTATTTTTATGTGTGCGCATCTATTTCTCAGTTTCGTATTTTTATATTCCACAAAATTTTTATGGTGAAGAATGCATAAGTGATTTAATCGTTATTTACTGTTAATAATTAACAAAAGACAAATAAACTGCTAATAGTTAGAAGAATAAACTCCAGTTGTTGCATTCAAGGAAATTTTCACAGTATTGATGTCCTATTCAAAGATTCCACATGCATAATATTAGATAAGTCACTTAATGGAAGATTAACATGGTATCAACGTGTGCGTAAGACTTCTCAGAGAGTGGAGAGCATATCGTGAAAAAAGAGAGCAGAGAACCAAGGGAGTCAAACACATTAGAGCAAGGTTAGAGGCCAAAGTTGGTTTCTCGTCCCAGGGAAATCCGTCGTTCATTGTTTAATACTGCCATATTTTGTAGAGCCACCCATTTTGTTGTTTGCTGATGAGAATGGTTATTTCTCCAAACCCTCACGTATCCATTCACAAGGAGTCATCGCTGCCACTATTGTAAGTTGTCGCAACCACCATCGTGAGTCACTATTGCTGTTGTTGTAAGTATGGGGTTGATGTGATAATTTTTTTAAAGAAGGGTTGAAATTAATTTCATATTGGGTATGATTGATTAAATGGCTTTAGGAGCACACGAGGTAGTGAATATAAAGTAATTTTTGGGATGTGTGAGTCTTTATTTTTGGGTGGATTAATTTTTTGGGAACTTTTAAGATTTTAGAGATATTTTTAAAGTGGGTTATTTTCTAAAAGTGCTTTAAGAGCATATTAGAGATTTTTTTTTGTTGGCATTACCAGTTTCAGTGAAAGTATCTAATTGTATGAATCTGAAAGTTGGGATTTAAGGCTTAAGCTATTTACCATCTTGAAGAGAAAATTTTGTGGACCTATGGTTATGTTTTAAGCTGAGAAATTGGGATATTTTCTATCAATTATAAAAAAAAAAAAGAATGTGGTTGCGAGAAAATTAGAGAGATCAAAATTTTGGTATTACAAGTTCTTAAAATGGTTTCTACAAGTAGTACTCCGCAATGGGGACGAGTTCTTTTTTGCAAGAACTATGAGTTATGGTTTATGAGAATGAAGAGATTCATGCAAGTACAAGAATGTTGGGAACTAATGGGGAATGGGTTCTCAAAGCCTAATCAAGAAACTCTGTAGGCCATGACTATTTCCTAGAACAATCAACTTGTAGAAATGAGAAAAAAGGAGAACAAGACCAAGTTTGGGGTCCAGATTTTGGTAGATGACTTAGGTTTTCCCAAGCTAAAAGGAGTATCTAGTGTGAATAAATCTTGGAATATTTTGGAGTTAACATATCAGGGTAATGACAAAGCGAAGATTGTGAAACTTCAAACCATTAGGTGAGAGTTTGAAACATTGAAGATGAAGGAGGTAGAGAACATTGATCAAAGTTGTGACTCTGGTGCCAAAATAGATCCGGTTTTTATAGTAAATGAGATCATTCATAACCCGATACTTGTCATCATGAATCAACCCCTCCAAATCTAACTTGAAAACTTATTTTTTGAATACTCCACAAGCAACAACGACTTCCAATCATCTGTCATCTCTATGAGTGAGAAGGTGGGTGGCATCCTCAAAAGTGCTTCGACCACTATATTGTTTTTGCCTTTGACATACTCTATCTCGAAGTCGTAGGCCTGCAATTTACTAATCCACGTTCGCTGCCTCTCACTCAGTTCTTTATGTTCCATGAGGAATCTCATGTTGTTATGGTTTGTCTTCACCTTGAATTTGTTACCCACCAGATACTATCTAAATTTGGCCAATGCATGCATGATGGCCAATATCTCTTTATCATATTTGAATAGTGTCACTCATAATGTCTGAGTTTGTGGCTCTCGTACACTATGGGGGAGGGTGATTATGCATAAGGACTACTCCTATTCTCGTCCTTGAAGTGTCGCATTCCAGTGCAAATAATTGGGTGAAATATGGCAGTGCATGCATAGAGAATTTACTCATCACCTCCTTCATCCTCTCGAATGTCTCTTATGCTTTCTCTGACCAGGTGAAGGCTCCCTTCTTCTTGATGTCTATAAGAGGAGTTGTTAACTGTGAGAACCCCTTAACAAACTTTCTGTAGTAAGTGAAAAGACAAAGGAAGTTCTTTAGGTCTGTAACATTCTTTGGGGTGAGCCACCCAATAATTACCCATATTTTCTCTTGGTGAACCTAAATACCATCATGACCATTCACATGCCCTAGGTAGAGCATCTCTGTCATGCCAAATTCACACTTGGACTCCATTGCATAATTTTTCTCCAGAATTCCCAACACCTTGTCCAAGTGCCTCAAGTGGCCTTCCCAAATCTTGTTGTAGACCAATATGTCATCAAAGAAGACCAACAAATACCACTGCAACTGCTTATTGAACGCATGGTCCATACATGCCTCGAAAGTCGTGGGAGCATTGGTTAGACCAAATGGCATAACAAAAAAATTGTAGTGCCCATAGTGGCACCTGAAAGATGTTCTCGAACTTGAATCTGATGATAGTTGGAACGAAGATAAATCTTCAAAAAATATTTGGCCCCTTTCAATTCATTCATTAGCTCATTGATCATGGGATTAGGATACTAGTTCTTGATTATCCTCTTATTGAGATGCTTGGGAGTCTATGCACATCCACAAGGTGATGTCCTTCTTCTCAGCCATCACTACTGAAGAAGCGAACAGACTGGAGCTAGGTCAAATATAGCCCAACCTCAATAATTGTTGTATGGCCTTCTCTATCTCATATTTGTAGACCTTGGGATGTCGATAAGGATTGGTTATCACTGTGTTATAGCGGCTACAACCACCCTTCAAAATTCTGGCATGCACCCAATTTCAGAGCCTCCCTTGAGAGTTTCACTTGATGACTGCACACACTCGGTTTCAGTTCGTGAGCTCGTGTGAGTCTTTGCACCCACCTTGCTTGATCATTTCACCCAAGTTTTTGCATTTTGATGTCAAAGTCATGCTTGCGACCATGTTCTGGTTATACTCAAAGTCTTCGCTTTGTGTGTACTTGTTGTGTTCGCTATGAAAACATTTGCCGCACTCACACACGGAGTCACATTCATTGTTGCACAAGCGTCGTCACGATCGAGCAACGATCAATCACAAGTGTCACGCTTGTCACTTATAATATCGATTAGTCATGTTGAGCATGTGTGTTTGGATGGTTTGAGTCATCTCGTCGTCATGTCATGTAAGTGTGTGTTTGCAAGATCATGTATGTATCTTTCGCTCGTTCACACACTTAGTCACTTTGTTGAAGTTATGACGACTAGATTCCCCTCTGACAGTTGAACCATCACCTTGCCATCAACTCGGTCGACTGTCACTAGAACAACGCAGAAACACCAAGCAAGCCATTTCAAGCTGTGTTGTTTGCAAGCAAATCAATCAACCTTCATGTTGGTTAACCAGAGAGTTTGACCCGATAGCCACCCCGGGACTGAATCCCCTCCAAACTTGCGTAGAGGTTGCAGACCTTGCCCACTCCGTTGAATGAGAAAATTGTGTAGACAGGCCAGACAGACACCCAGTGCATGTTTGTGTCTCCCTCAAAAAATTGCACAGGTTTTCCAACCAACCCTCCCCACAGTCGACCGTCTGCTCATCCAAAAAATTGTGCAATTTTCATGAGCAAGTCCTCTGCTGCTCAGCAGTCCGCTCAGCTTAGAAACTGCGCAGAGGTGACCAGCAGGCCAACCTCCCAGCTTCTGCTTAGTTTTTCCTACCAACAGATCTCGACAACCAACTAACAGTTCCCTCCAGGGATTACGCAGTTTTTGCTGCCAAGCTCCAGCAGATGACTGCTAATTCCCTCTAGGAATTGTGCAGTTTTTGTTGCCAAGATCCTGGTAGCTAACTGCTAGTTCCCCTCAGGAATTGCGCAGTTTTTGCTGCTAGTGACCCAACAGCTGACTGCCATTTCCCCTCAATGAAGTGCGTAGTTTTTGCTACCAAGCTCCCACTGCCCGCTCGTTCCGAAAATTGCATAGATTTTGCCTACCCAACCTTTCTACAACCCAGACTATTCCTCTAAAAAATTGCGTAGTTTTGTCCTCCAGCTGAGGCAGACCTCACAGATAGTCACTGTCGATCCAGATTGCCTGTCTTCATCACCCAGTGACTCCTGCACAATTTTCATCAGCAGTACCCAGAGCCTCCATCCCACCATGCAACCTTGTCACCTCTCTCGATCACTTGCATCGGAAATGATCATGCATCATGGTAGACTAGGAGGTTTATGGATTTGATGTTGTCATGTCATGAGTGACTGCAGACACAGGTACACAAACAAACACGACGCGAAGACGAACGAGATGAACAAAGGGAGCACATGTAGAAGGAGAGGTTCACTAATGGATGAACATACGATGCATGCAAAGAGATGTGCTCATGAACGGATGATCATGGAAAGACGTGTTCGTGGACGGATGAACGAGAAAACATGCAAGATATGTTCATGAATGGACAGACAGATGGATGGATGGACGAACATGCCCTTTCACGAATGGACAAACCTATCAAACTTACCAACATACAAGCAAGGAGCAATGCGTGAATGCAACATCAAGTGAACCAATGACTTTCGAAGACTCCGTGCACTTTGCCATGCGAAGGTGAAGTTGTGACACACCATGAGGACATCCATCACCCAGCAGCACTGCAGCTCGAAATGCACACCATCAACAACACGAATGTACCAGCACTGTCATGTTGAGTCATGTCGTCCACATCTCTATTGTGGGCCATACTATCAATCAATGTAAAGTTACAATATTATCCGAGAGACACTAAAGGGAATTGATAGGGTAGCCTACCCTATAATCCTCCTAAAGGAAGGTCCCTTTTCTTCCCCCTCTTTGCAAGAATGATATCTCCTCAAGAAATTCTTTGAGAGCTCTAATGGGTGAAATCTATGAACACAAAGCTATGCCAATTGTGAGACTTTGGCAACATAACATTGCTTTGAACTTCCTTCTTCTTATGGTCCCAAATGTAGTGATATCTATAGGTCCAAACTCATGCCTTGCCTCTCCGTGGCTTATTGATGAGATTTGATATTTAAGTGAGCTAGTGGGAGACAAGGGGTGTCCTTTGGAGCCTCCTTAACTCCACTTTAGTGGTGTAGTGGCTTGAGGCTGAGCTCTCTGACCTAGTCCTTCCATTTGGTGGTTGCACATTTCATTTGATTTGGCCCGCAGACTGCTGAAATGTCACTTCTACATATCCCTGTGGCTAACGAAGAAACAACCACGGTGATCCATGCAAAACTGCTTAGGTGACTTTGTGCAGTTTGATTTTTCAAATTACAACCTTAGGAACCTTTAGTTTTTTCCTTATTTTTGATATTTTCAAATGATCACTAGTGCAGTTACACATGCCATTCTTCAGTGTTAAGTGTCTTGGCTAGTGTTGTTGAATGCACGATTTTTCAGTGATAACAGATATGATTGATCTACAAGATTTTCTTATAATGCCCTACTTTGACATTTGGTTTGAGTATTTCAAGGGTATTCGGTCTTTTTACCCTTTATGACTCACTAGTGATGATTTGTTGTGTGAATCATTTCCCTTTTGTAATATGCTACTTGTACATAATGTTTTATTAGGAGAAAATCAAAGCATATTTCAAAGTCTAAGCAATTTATACTAATCAGACTCTATCCTTAGTTGGATGTTACTTACTGCTATTTTTACAACCAATAAGCAAAAACCATATGAACTTTTAACATTTCTCTTATTGGATTTGCTTACATCACAAAGAATAACTTCAATAAAACTTCATTGATTGGATATTTCCACTCATCTCCCAATTAATTCTCAAGTCATATAAAAAGATTTGGGCTTTTGAGATTCATTTACTGTCTTAGCATTTATCCACAACATACAAATAAAATAAGATGGCTCTTGAAATCCTCTTCCAACGTAATGCACAAAAGAAATTGGTGAGTAATTCGTTTGACCATTTGTGATGTTGCCAATTCAGAGTTTAGGCTAGTCATTGCCCATAAAAAGAGGTATATTACTATATACTTGACAGGTGCAAGGTACTTGTTGCTCTCGCAGAATGTATGTTGTTGGCAACTTTGCATGCTATTACTTTGGTAATTGTTTGTATATGGTACTTGAGCCTTGCAAGGTCAGCAATAAAAGTATAATCCTAGATGAAACAAGGGAGCCACTGTCATAGCGGTAGTCCCTGCCGAGGTTGAGAAATTTGCAACACTACAACACTACAGGCGTCAATCAAGGAGAAACTTGTTGGTAAGCATGCGGGGACAAGGAAATCGAACCAAATTGGGACAATGAAATTTTTACTTATTAACGCATTGTACACCATTAAAGATAGCGTATTAAAACAACTGAAAAATTAAGAGAAAGCGTTTAAAGATAACATATTAAAACAGCTGAAAGTTTTAGAGAAAGCATTAGCGTTACTAACGCTCAACGACACTGCAAAAGAACGGGTTAGTTTCTTCAACGCACAGTGTGTTAAGGTACCAAATTTCCGAAATATCAAAGTTCCTTCGTAAAATACCGCAGCCACCATTCTATCTGAAAAGTCAAGAAAGTGTGCATGAAGGACGAAAAGTAAATGTGCACAAAGCAGAAGGGTTGAAGGTTTGAACGAATCATTTCATGTTGCCTTATATTAAATGCACATGTGATTTTGCATAGTATTATTTTCAAAAAGGACTCAAAAGTAATTTGAAAAGTGCCCATGTAATATTTCAATGCAATATTTTTTTGTGAGATGAGATTCCTATGAGATTTGCGACATGTAATCTTTTAAGAAGGGCTTACCAATGTAATCTTTTAAGAAGGGCTAATCTGACACGTCGCATTACAAATACCAGGTGCAAAATTAGTAAACCATACGCTTCACTCTGTCTGAAATACATTTTGAGAACCAGAAGTTTAGAAGTGCTAGTCTTGCCAATCAAGTTTCACGACAGGGTTGGACTTTGTAGACATCTGGTTCTTTGTTTATTAAGGAAAGCTGTTTTCTTTAAGATACTTGATTTAAGTTTTTTGCCAAAGCACAACACATGATTGAAGATGTTTCATTCTATTGAAAAGGACAAGACTGAACATGTTTGCTCAAAGTTTTATCAAAATCCACGGTGATACTAACATGTTTCCTCAAAGTTTTATCAAAATCCACAACGATACTAGTCTTTTTCAAATGGATACCGCGTCCGGGAAGAATCGATTCGTTCTCCTTAAATTAAATTAAAGTACTTGCAACATAGATGCTGCGGGATTTTCACATGGAAACTGCGCGATTTTTCGTCCTCTGAATGCATCCACGAAAGACAAGATGGAAGAGTTTTGATTGCAGTTCCATAAGTAAGCATATAGCTATTACAAATGGAAGCCGCGTATGCAAGCAAAGATTTTCAGTGAATGAGGACTTTCAAAAAATAAAATGAATACCATTCAAGTCTAGGTAGTTGGGGAACTTAAGTTTTGTTGTATAGACACAGGCTGGCATTTGTACTCAGATTTTACACCTCTTATCTTTTTCAAATCCTTTTGGTCGTTTAGCCGTGCAGTAGTCATTAAAGACTGGTTATAGATACCTAAATTAATACTATGAAATAATTATGAATTTTCGTCAAGCAAACTATAAGGAGCGGTAATCGTTTATTCAAACACATACAGTAATACAGAGAAATTACTTAAACACATAGGCCGAAAACCACATGTAATATATACAGGTGGTAGAAAATAGTTTTAATTATAATTTATAATTCATTAAATCAGAGGTTAAACAATCTTATTATTACTTTTTTATTCTAATTGCCTTTTTAATTCTAATTGAAAGTGATACACATACTCCACATGCATCCTTGTGAGTGTCGCTTGTTTCAATTTTTTTCTGGAAAGTTCTGACATTGTTCAACACGTTTTGCTGCGCAGGGTTTTCTTGGGACAGACAATGATGGCAGAAGTG
Organism: Pinus taeda; assembly: GCA_000404065.3. Taxonomy (NCBI): domain Eukaryota; kingdom Viridiplantae; phylum Streptophyta; class Pinopsida; order Pinales; family Pinaceae; genus Pinus; species Pinus taeda. The sequence goes on from APFE031008542.1 coordinate 73,925, forward strand.
TCCCACGAGTCGTGTCGCATGAGCTCTGGTGGCGGAAGTGTCCCAAGAGTCGTGATACTCGAAGCATATGACGTTCACCCAGTCTAAATTTTGGGCAATGGAGGTCACAGGGTAACCTGGAAGGGAGACCATTGGTTCTGGAACATGGAGGTCAACAGATTATTCGACTCGATCAATTTGTGGTGAGGAGGAGTCGAGGGCGATGCAATGGCATGCCTTCGTCGCGTCTTTGGGAATCTCCGCCGAGGAATTGTTGGCCATTAAAGCAAAGGCTTCGTGCAGAGCTTCTGCCTCGGTAAGAGAATTTTGCAGCGATTATAACCAGTTCTTCACAATTTTCAAGGGCTCTCTTTTTCGATTTGGGAAAAGTGTGGTAATATCCGGTTCATCTTGAAACAGGGTGGTAATATCCTGTAGAAGACTCTCCATACACCTCAGGTCAGTTTTCAGAATCTGACAGTTAGCCTCCTTGTTAATAACCCCTTCCAACAGTTTGATGCCCTGGCCGACCAGATGGGTGATGATGGCCTTGCTTGAAAAACCAAGTTGGTCATACCAGTCACTTGCAAAACGTTGCAAAAGATGATTAAAAAAAGCTTTCCATGCTCCTATTTGTTCGGATAGCCTCCTTGGCTTGCACACGACACAGTCGAGACACCTTTGGCGTCGTCCCCACTGATGGATTAGGCTTTCTGCATCTGTAAGCGAATTTTGCAGAAATTGCAACCAAATCTTCATCTCTAGAGGCTCTTTCTATTGATTTCGGATGAAGACTCCGATATCTTGCAGAAGGCTTTCCATACGTCTCAAGCCAGTTTGAAGAATCTGACAACTATTATTCATTATAATAACATCCATCAACAATTGCATGACTGGCTTGATTATGGCGTCGGCGGCTACCGTGTTGACGGTTGCCATGGCTTTCTTGTTATTGCAGAGAGCAGCGCAAAGAAAAAGAATGGGGGAATGCGGTGGCTATAACTGTGGTCTTCAATCCCTTGAAGTGCTACAACAACTAGAAAGGATGCTCCAAGGTAAGGAAAAATTTTAAAACCAGAACTAAATGCAATTCCATCTGCCATGAATCTCCAAAATCCATCTCCCCATCATTAATTTGTGATTGTTTTCTACAAGTTTCAACTTTTTTCAGCAAGTATGAACTGAAGACATCTAAAACCAGGGTTGCTTTTAATGTTATTGGATTCCTGGAAAATTTATCAAACTGAAAATATGAGCAAAATATCTAATCTCAAATTTAGAAATCTCTAGATCAAATTTTCATGAAAATTCAATTTTATTGTAGAAAATACAGTTTTCATGAAAATTCAATATTATTGTAGAAAATACAGTTTTAGGTAGAAGTATAACATTTACTTAAAATGAAATTTTCAAATTTGTCAAATTACCCAGAAATTCTAGCTCTTTTTTCTCCAAAATTGCAGCTTCTATCTAACCTTTTCTTTTTTGTGGCAGCTTCATGTAGCTATTGTGTTCTGCAAAATTGCAACCTTTTTTCCATATATTTTGTGGCAGCTATTACATATATTTCTTACATTTCTTACAGATATTGCTTTCTAGAAGAATGCAGCTTTGAGCCTCTCGCCAGTTTTTCCCTTGAGCAGAGGTAGGGTGTTGTACCCTGACCGTTTCTCCTTCGAGCCTTATGGACAGTTTCCATGAAAAATGGTGCGTGAAAAACCATGGCGAACATATGGTGAACGATGGAAGATGCACCATGGCAGATGTGTGCAATCATGCGAACATATGGTGAACAATGGAAGATGCACCATGGCAGATGGCACACATGCAAGAGCCCGATATAATTATAATGAAACTTTGGATATAAAATGAAGTGGAACATAATTTTTTTTGGACATAAACAAACTTTGTAATTAGAATGCAGGGTGACAGAAAACTTTGTGTATAAAAAAGTTACCACAATATTTCCATATCGGGCAGGTGAAGGCTGTAATAAGAGGTAGAATATTTAAAAAAAAAACTTTGGTTAAAATTTCAATGAATGACATTGTCAGTATTAAACTTTAGTTAAAATATGTATAGGCGGAAAAAAAATCCAAAATGAATTAATAGTGGTCAAACGTTTGATCGAAAGCTATAGTCCACGTTTGATCGAAAGCTATAGTCCCTGCTATGCCGGAGGGAGGCAGGGACTAATAACGAAATAACCTATCTAGTAGAGTGGTTGGTCATTTTGCTATACTAAGTGACAGTAATTTGATAGATGGTCATTATTGTTATTGGTTAATCCACTACATGTAATGGGTTGCTAGTTTCCAGTCAACTTTTGTGTTTAATCTGCTGAATATTAGTACTTGCACATTCAACCCTTTGCCTCGGAGATCCTTACCTCGAGTTCTTAAAATATAATTGAATTATAAAGTTTTCCTGGGCCTAAAAGACATTAAATTTATCAGTCCTTTCCCTGAACGTGGATGAAATTCAATGCTATGATATTAATTATAGATCCTAAAAGTCCACACAAATAGAATCTACAAGTTTAAATTTTAAGTGTAAAGATTTAGTTTTGCTTCAATATGACCAAATTTCTGGAAAACAAAGAAACTCAGCAAAATTCTGATACATACACAATGGTAGACATAACAGAGGCATTCTGGCATAAACCGTAGATTCGCAGCTTCTCCCCAAATAAGAAGATAGAGTCCCATATATAAAATTTTACGTTGTTGCATATCCTGGTGTACAGTGGGCAACCTGCAGTTGTCAAAACCAGAAAAATCGAAAATTTTAAGTATATTCTTGGAATGAACCCCAACAACTAATGCCAGGGCAATATATTGGTTATCATCTCATTGTGCAACACAATGACAATAATAGTAAGATCAGTTTAAACAGTCATATCAGAAGATATTACCGGTCGTTTCTTTTGCGACGTAAATATTCGCACCACTGCTTGTAATTTTCGAACATCTTATTCATGACCAAATCCACAGCATCGTTATCCAACTGTCAGAATGCACAATAAGAAAAAATTGATGATTCGAGTAGCCATATTCCTAACCTTCATCTCCAGTGGAAATGTTTTCAATAAAATTGGAAACTAGGGTTATTTTTGTGGATCACCTTTTTTATGTCAAACGTAGATTTATGATATTGCCTTATATGCACATTTGCAAGCAACAAAATCAAGTGCTCCCTTTGATTGGCCACATTGTCTGCCTGCAAAAATTAAGGCGTTGCCACCAACTAGCTTAGTTCATATTTCACGGTTCCATGATATGGAATCAGAATAATTATTTAGGAGTTTGAATACATAAATGCAGTGGCAAAACGACAAGGTATATACTATAAACAACTCTTAATCAGATGCTACAGAAACCTATTTCTGTGCTTTCAAATGTAGTTACCTGAAATCCAAACATAGCTTGGAGCCAATCAAGAAGATCTTGGTCTGGCTTTTGATTATTTTCAGGCCAGGGGAGGGCATGAGTGTCGCGCAGAGCTGTTACTACAGTCTTAATCTGAGTTCATAAAGTAGGAAAATTTTTCCAAGAGTGTGAACATATAGTCAGATGCTAATGTTGTGTCTGACATGGATGCACCAGGAGTCATTTTCCAAAAGAAAACATGTAAATTAAGTATTCTGAATGTTCATGGACATTGGATGCATCGACACCATGAATGTTAATGACAAGATTCTTGCACAGAACAGGGACCGATCAATATAATTGACACATCAACTAACCTCAGGTAACTGCATGATGGTTTGATTTGCACTAGCAGGATCCAGAGGAAGAATATTGTAGGGCACTAACATCTTTTTGTTGACATCTTCAGCAGCTGCTAGAATCTACAGGCAAAACTAACAACCAATCAAAAACTAACAACTTGAAATAATTCATCCATATGCTTTTATATGGTACTCTTCATAACTTCTCTAGGGTTATATCTCTTTCTTGACCATATCAATTAGAAACAAATATGTAGTAATAGTAACCCTAACCTCGTGATCCACTTCAAATGCCTCTGTTTCAGCGAATCCCTTTAATACTTCAAACAATATAGCAGCGGTTTGGTATGCTTTTTCCATTTCGGGACTGAAGAATATTCAACAACCAGTCAGCAACATCTTGGGGACACTTAATCGAAGAAAATAAGTAAATTATAGTGTTAAAGAGTACATTTTCCCGTAAAGTTTAGCGCTTTTGTCAGTTATATAATGAACTATAAGTCATTACATGCATTTCACACGCTTGAAAAGAATGAAAGGAAGTGCTATCCGAGTTTTTGTTCTATATAACCGATATATGCCTACGGATCCTAAAGGAGGAGCACCTAAGACAGCAATCATCATGTACAAGGCTGCAAAGCAAACCATAAGAATAAAAAAGATAAGTACAGTTTTTTCTAATTTCTAATGATAGTTTACCGATTTTCTTGTTTGGCTGTTTCACCATGCTTCTTAACGTGTTTATCATGGTATTGCTTATAATAGTTCAGCATTTCTCTTGCGTGACTTCTTCTCTTTTTCTCTTGCGTTGCTGCATCCTGCAATTCAATAAACTCTATGAGAGTTATATATCCATTGTCAAAAAAAAAACACAATAAATCTTTACACTGTTTATGCGGATCTTTGAAGGTCACGTTTCTTTATAGTTTATCTTTATCATGGATCCCTGTAAAGTCATAGAAAAACAGATTCTTTGACATAATCCATGTACATAAAATTCATAAAATTCTGGCAAATCAAGCTCGGCATTCTCAAGCACCGGGACAATATGTAAAATCTTGTTGAGATTAAAGTACAATTTTTTAGAGGACGACAATCGCCAAGCATGGAAAAATTGCCAATCGCCAGCAGTTGCATACACTTTAAGAGCAGCCAAAGCTAAATGAGAAAAATGAAGCCCTTTTTAAAGATTCATTTACAAAGCTTCAAATAGAACAATAATGAAGCATGGAAAAAGGAAAAATATGCCCATCAGCAGTTTCACGCATTTCAAGAACAACCCAAGATAAGTGGGTATATTAGATTCTATGTGGATTTTGCAACAAAATTAATAGAGCTCTGAGAATGTAATTGTTGAAGAGAGATAAACGAGGAAATGTTAAAAGTAAAAACTGATACATATAGCAAACTATCATTGCACCAGCCCGATAAAATCCAGAAGTTACGGTTCACAAATATATCTATATGCTTGAATCTCTCTAATGCTTGTACAGTTGGCGGGTTATATGTTCATAGTCCTAAGATTATGTTTCTGAACGTATACTGGATGTTAAATTATGTCAGTCTATAAGGGAGACGAAAGTAGTCATAATAGAGATTTGAACTTTGAGTCGAGAATATCAATAAACAATACAATTTTGCAGGGATGAGATTTAGAAGACTGGATTAGAAATGGAGCTAACTACACAACTTCATCCTCTTACATATGGCGTAGTATCATGAGGAATAGGCACTGGCTATTCGGGGGACTCTGCTGGGAGGTGGGAAATGGTAACAGGAACGGTGCAGGTCTGAATCTCGTCAAAAGGTTGCTGGGCACACATTACTTGTCGGCGCCTCTTTTCTAACATCTGCACGATAGAGGTATGTTTTTCATTAATATTGTTTCTAACATGACTGTTTCTCCATAGATTAAATCCTGGTTTCGGGCTGTAGACTTAGATCTAACAGGTTTATTGGCAACAGAATAGGATAATTATATCAGACAAGTTGAGGCTGCAGGGATTCACCTTACGGAAGAAGAGGATCGGCTAACATGGATTGGGAAAATCAAACAAAATCATATTTCGGTCAGTGAAATATACAAGCACATCTCCTACTCTATCCCCGTTCCAGCAACTCATTGGCTTCATAAGATTTGGAAGTGGGAGATCCGACTGAGACTAATTTGTTTTGGTTGGCTGGCTCTCCACAATAAAATTCTTATTCTCACATGGGGAATCTCTCTCGCAGAGGCTTCCATGGCCCTGGAATATGTTCTCTTTGTATACAGAGCTCGGAAGAGGTGTCACATCTACTTATCAACTGTTCTTCTGCCACAGAAATTTGTAAATCTGAAATCTGTTCTACATTATTTTCAGATTAAAGGGAACTGGACACACCTTTCCTCAGAGGAATTTTTCAAATTATGGTTCACTACTCAGTAGGAGTATTATTCCTTACCCTTCTAGGGGTATTTGGAAATGCAGAAATAGAAAGGATTTTGAGCATAAAAAGGTGAATGCCAGATACATTGTAATGGGGATTGTTGCATATTTTACTGAGATCGAACCCAAGAAACATCAGATCAAACAGAGACAGTCTTTCAAAAAGGACGGATGGGATAAGTTTCTGGTCGAGTTTTTCGATGGTACATGTAACAACAGTCTTTGTGGATGGGAAGTCCTCATAGTTAGAGAACCTCGACAATATCTACATTTTTGGTGAGAGGGAGGTAAAGGCACGGTCTGAAATTATTGCACTTTGGGGCTTCCTTTTCTTGGCACACTGCATTTTGGGGTCTCCTTTGTTTGGCACACTGGCTCGACATCAAGGATATACAGGTATTTAGGGACTCTAAAGTGTGCATTTCATTGAATCGAAGGCCACACTCGCTTACAACCACCAATAATGTCCCACTGGATGAAGCTTATAAAATCTAACACCATTATAGATATACTCTCCAAAAGAGATGTTTTTGGTATACCTGGGGTCATCCACTATGCTTCTTACAATCAAGATTCCAGAATTGATCCTAGCAGCATTCGCATCTCTTAAATGCTACATCTTACTATTTGATCCATAGAGAAATCGTGTTTTTTTAAGAACTGTTTACTGAAAGCATATTTTTTTTTAATGATAGCATGTTTTTTGAAAAACTATTTATGTAAATCTGCAAACAGATGCACTGTTCTTCATGTTGTTTTTTGGAATAAGTTCCTGTTTTTTGTAATACGTTCTAGATGTTTTGGATGAACAAGAACAAAGCATATGTACTCTTTTACTATATAATAGAAAGCGTATTTTTCTTCTGAAAAAGAAAGAAAAGAAACTTTCAACCAGAAATAGAGTAATCTCAATAGATGAAGATTCCACAACATTATCACGGCTATTCAGTCCATCTTCCCCGGTTTGGTAAGAGGAAATATGAATGGGAGATTTGCTAAATAAAACCAAACGGTTTGGTAAGAGGAAATATGAATGGGAGATTTGCTAAATAAAACCAAACGACAGCCTTGGCAGATATCTACATGGGCAGTGCAAAAGGATGACCAGTGATACGTTAAGCTTTCATAAATCAGATGTGTTAATAAGTAACTCGCATCGAGGTTGAAAAACGTTTTAAAATGAAAATAAAAATCTTTACATTGTAGTTCAGTGGATGTGATAAAATGTTGATGCACATTTAAAATTTTAATTGAGCAAATATTTTTGAAATCAATT
>APFE031008542.1:82250-129912 GCA_000404065.3 Pinus taeda
AAAAGATAGAGAGTAATTTGAAAAAAATGATGATGATGATTAAGTCTATTAAAATTATTATGATTTATTAAACATTAAGAAAGAAAAAGTTTAATTAGGATTTTTTAACATTTTATTTTTATGATTGAAAAGAAGGGACATAAGCTTATTTAGATAAATTAAGGTTTATCAAATTTTAAGAAACAAAGAGTTTAATTGGGATTCTTTAACATTTTATTTTTATGATTGAAAAGAAGAGATAAGTGCACTTAGATTACCATAGTTTCCATGACTTAACAAGCCAAAAAGATTGCTAGTGTGGTAAAGGTTTTGAAAATTAGAATGGATGTAAGAGCCATGTAATCCAAGAGAGTGTTTTTCATCTTCAACCCTTTTAGTATCAAAAAGGTGACAAACTCTTTCCTCCTAAAGTGTTTTGGGAATACACACCAATGTCTAGTTTCACTATCAAGCTCATGAGAATTAGTTTTAATCTTCACAATATTCAAGTTTAGATAATTTTGGTTGGTCACCTCCTTATAATACCTTACTTTCCATTTTTCCTTTAACTCCTTATCATCCCACAACTTATTCTTAAATTTAGAAATATTGATATTTTTAATATTATCTTTATTCTTCAAAATTATTTCTTCCTTTATTTTTAATAAAAAAAAATCCTCAAAATAAGAATAATATGGAGTTTGTTTGTTAATTATAATTATATGGGAGTTTTTTTTTAAAATTTTAATTTAATATAAAATAATAATAATAATATTATAGAATTTAGTAAATTTAAAAAATTATAATTATTAAATTTTATTATAAATTTATAATTTTTTCTCATTTTCAAATTTTTAATGATTAAAACAATTAATAATATTGAAAATTAAACCAATTATAGGATATAAACCTCTACTGCATTTTTCAAAATAAAACTTAACATCTAAAATATTTGGTTATTATCTCTACTTATTATATTATATTTTATCTCTATTTTTTATTATTATTATTATTATTTATTAATGATTATATGTTTTTCAGTATGAATGTTGTGTAGATTTTTTTAAAACTCATTATATTTTTTATGATGTTTTTAATCTTATTTTATAATTTAGGCATAAAAAATTATAAGTTAGGTCATTATTATATGATTTTAATTTATTTATAAGAGTTTTGTTTTTTTTTTTTTTTAATGATAAAAATATGTTGTCTGTAGGATTTTAGGTAGGATTTTATATTTAAATTGTCTAAAAAATAGAAATAAGTAATGACTATTGAATATTACTAAGGAAATAGATTGGTAGTATAAACTATTTTTTTAATTTTATTTTATAATTTACGGTCATAAAAAAAATCATAAGTTAGGTCATTTTATTATATATTATTTTATTATTATATATATAAGGGTTATTTTAAATATTTTTTAATTTAATTATAAAAATATTTTGTTGTTGTTATTGGTGGTGGTGGAGGATTTTAGGTAAGGATCTTATATTAAATTGAGTAAAAAATAGACATAATAATGACTATTGAATTATTACTAAGGAAAATAGATTGGTAGTATAGACGGTTTTTTTTGTCCAGATTACTATGGTAACGATAATAAAACATCGGTAAAGAAAAAGAGTCTTTTATTTTTTGTAAAATTGCTAAATAGTCTAGTATGATGCCTACTATGAAGAGTTCAAGTACTACTCATAAATAGATAGACAAAAAAAAAATAAAAATTGAACATATTAAGCAAATGGAGAGTAAAAAAGAATAGTTTTAGAACTGCCATTCTCCTCCTATAAAGCTGGGAAGTCTAAGTCAACAATCATCTTGATTAGGAGAGAGACTTTGTGATCCAATTTCTTAACTTGCAACGGGAAGACATAATGCAGAGGAGAATCTCTTGTTGAGCCTCACTTCTCTCCATCAACAACTTCCCCATTATTGTTTTTATTTGCCAATAAAGGTCCACTATTAGAAAGTACTTGCTATTTCGAACATGTGTTGTGCTAATGTCCGAGACGCGATGTCCTAAACTTTCCTCAATCTTGTCATCTTGGAGATAGTTCCTCACCACTTTACCTTTGACCTCTACAATATTTATCTAAGCATGGGTTGTAGCGGGAGCGTGTTCCTAGGTAGAGTGTGGAAAAAGCCTCGACACCTTGTTGAGCACACAACAAGGTCTGGCCTCGATGCTCCCAACGACCTCAATTGTCATGAATAGAACCTGAGAAAGGCATGGATGATGACAGGATGAATGCAGAAGGAAGGTGGTTATAAAGAATAAGCGAGAGAGACTACAAACATGAAGGGTTTGACTGTAACGAACAAGGTTCATATATTTGGAGGAATGCTCCGATACCAATGTAACGAACAATGTTCGCATACCTGCAATAATCTTTAGAATACTTCAAAGACAAAAACATCTATTATAGGACAAGTAATGTATATCAAAATATTATATAAAGAATTGGCGAGATGATTACAAATGAGGGTGCCTGCTTATATACCTAGGCAGGTACCTCTTCACCAATGGTCATGTCCTTAGGGACATACCTCTTCATTAACTAATTACTAGTTAATTAATCATTATTTATTATTATTATTGTTTCCATTATTTGTATTATTATATATATTTTGTTCATAACATTTATTTCCTCTTCAAAAAGCTTTTTCCTCAAAGCTTACTGATGAAAGGGCTTGATTTATTTTTCCATTTGGAATATCTTCTCATCTCAAAACTTCATCTTCGTTGATACAAGACTGTATGATCCTCTGAGTGATAAAAAAAATTGTCGTAGTGAGAATGGATCTGACCATCCTAGATCAATGTTTTGTGGAATCTTCTGATCACTGGAAATCAGTAATGAATTGTTATCATAGGACTGGATTCTGCAAAAATCAGTATTCCTTGGAACATAAATCAGTTGTTTCCGTTTTGATACCATTACTTGTCCACCCTTCTGATTTAGATGCCGATAAGGAGTTCTTCTAGTTGGACTTTCCCTTATCATGTGTATGGCAGTTTCTTTATTTACTTCAGGTATTGTTGTTGTTGAGTTGACTACTGAATCATTACTTGGAATTTCCATTGTTTGAATTGCGACTTTTGAATATGTTTTAACTTCTATTGATTTCTCATCTTCTTGAGTTATGATATTGATTGGATCGGTATTTGTTTCTTTGTCTTCAACTTGTACTGTTACGATTGGAGACATTAATACTTCTTCTTGAGTAAGTCGTTCTAACTTGTCATTTAGTGAATTCTTGTCACTTTTAAGCTTCTTTACGTGCATAAGAAGGTTTTGGTTATGATTCCTTAGACGTAAAAGCTCTTCATTTTATGGACTGTTGACTTTATTCTTAGTATCCTCCTTGTCTTTTAAACTTTTGATTTGTTCCAATAACCTTTGGTTAAGGGTTTTTAAATGAAATTTTTTTCTTCCTTTTTTGATAGACCGTCATTGAGTTTCTTCTCAAAGCTTTCCTTTTCTTGTTCTAATTTGTACTTTTTAACTTTACACTTTCTGCTATGTTCAATGAGTTTTTTATTATGATCTTTTAAACGAGAATTTTCTTCGGTTTTATTAGATATGACTTCTTCAAGCTTCTTCTATTTCTCTAATTGAATCTCTTGGAACATCAATTTCAAAATCCCCTTAAGGTCTTGTGATGAACATGTTTTCGATTTTGACTTTATGGTCATGTCTTGGGATATGATCATCTTTTCCTTATAAGAAAACACCAACATTTCTTTCTCCATGTTTAAAAAGAATGCACCCATTTCTTTTAACCAAGGTTGACCTAGAATTATGTCAATCTTTGGGTTAAACATAGTTATGATACAAAATTGAGAGATGCATTCATAGTGGTCAATTATTACTTGTAAATAATTAATTTCATACTCTTTTTCGCAAAAAATGTTTGTTCTTTCTCCTATGCTTGACTATGGAATTAATAGTTGATTCGTCAAAGTAACATTGATTTAATTTTTCTTGTCACTTGTGCTAATAACGATATTAATCTCCTTCTCTTGGGTATTCCCTTTTAATGTAATTAATCTACAATTGAAAGACTTTTATAGGAAAAAATTCCTTCATTCAATTCTAAATTTGACTTCATTTTGTGTTCATCAATGCTTTTGTAAAATAATATGTCAATAATAAGTGAACTTAGGGTTAAAAGTAATCCCTTTCTAATATTTATAATAAAATGTAAACCTTTGAAACTTATTATTCATTCAAACCCTTTTTAAGTATAACTCCTTTAAAAAAATTTAAATGGACTTTTTTTAGTTGATTTGTTTTTTAATAAATAATTCTCTTCTACACTTATAAAAATATGTGGCAGTTTCCTTTTTAATTTTTAAAATGAATTTAATACTTTGAATTTTTCAATTACTTTTTTTTTCAATATCAATACATATATTTTCTATGACTTAACTTTTAACTGTCCTCGAGTCGAAAGGAAAAGTTAAATTGCCCCTTTTTTTAAATTGCCCCTTTTTTTAAGGTACTTTTGACACTTGTATAAAAAAACTTCCTCAACGTGAGTGTGAGAGTTTATCGATTATATTTTTTCCTTTTCCACTAAACCTATATATATATTTCACTTTATAAAAAGTTAAAATATTTTCAGTTATAATTCACATAATAAATTATTCAACTTAACACAAAAACATTTATTGAATGGATGCGTTGGTATGGGATGTACAATGTAATAGCCTTTGTGTTGTAAATTAAATTCTATATCAAATTAAATTTTGTTATTTGTTGGTAAAATAAGCGATGGTTGACTCAGATACAGGAAGGTGGGATAAATGGATTAGCATGTGCTATTGGGTGATGGCAAGGTTTTGAATGGCTTAAGTTGCTATGGAATCTGGATTGTAGCTATGAGTAGACAGGGGAGCGGAATATGCAGAAACAACTAGCAAGATATAGGATTCTGGCCAGTGGTGGTTAAGGCTCCCGGTGGCTATGCGTTTGGGTCAATGAGGTTTTTTGGGCTCCTAACGACTACATGCAACCGGTGGCTCCTGCAATGGGGGTGGCGACTAGCAAGTACTATGTTGGTGGCGACTCTAGGTGAGTTGTGTGTTGTTGTAGGGTGGTGGAGTGTGAACAACATTGTAGAAAGCAGCTGGTAGGGGGGAACATGGCTCACGACAGTCTACATTTTTTGGTAGCGATGTCACCTGTGGCATCACATGGAGAGGATGACATTGGAATATGCAACCTGCGTCGTGGATAGTGGCCTCACGACGAAGGATGTGGCAGGGCTTTGTCAACAGTCCTTCCTTTCTTTTTTTGTCTTTGTTATATCTCTTCCTTATCTTTTTTTGTCTTGTTATATATATATATATATAATATATTATATTCAGATTTTGACTTCTTTTTCCTTTTTTATTATTGAATGATATTTATTTATTTATTTTTTTAATTGGTTTTTTTTTCGCTTTTTTTTTTTTTTTTTATTATTATATTATATTATTTTTAATTTTTTATTATTATTTTCTTTTACGACCAAAGACTAATAGACGAATTGGAGAAGTTCCAAATTCTTATAGTGAAACACCTAATCGCGATGAAAAGTACGTTGACAAAGACTTTAATGACCAATGGTCAGGATCATAGAAGATGACTCTAATACCAATATAGCGAACAAGGTTCATATACTCAGAGGAATGCTCTGATACCAATGTAATGAACAAAGTTCGTATACTTGCAATAATATTCAGAATACTTCGAAGACAAAAACATCCATTGTAGGACAAATAGTGTATATTAAATATTATATAAAGAATTGACGAGATGATTACAAATGAGGGTGAGGGCTTGCTTATATACCTAGACATATACCTCTTCACCAATAGTCATGTCCTTAGGGACATACCTCTTCATTAACTAATTATTAGTTAATTAATCATTATTTATTATTATTGTTGTTTACATTATTATTTATATAATATATATAATAATATATATATATATATATATATATATAATATAATTTTTTTTTTTTTTTTCATAATATCGACTAAAACCTAGAAGGAACAAGACGAAGAAAGTACAAGTAGAGGGGGAGAGAGGTGAAAAGGTTGAGAGAAGGGGACAAAACAAAGAGGGTGAGGTAATCACCATGACGATATTACCAAAAGAGAACCCCCTAAAAAACCATACTTAGTGGAATGCATTAGAACAAATGGGGATAACATACTTACGTAAAGTGGTGAGAAATTGAAACTAAAAAACCAGGCTTCTTATAGCCACAAAATTGACTACTTGTATTCTTTGTGATCATGGTTGAACAATGTTGAGAGGGAGGCCTAAAATTATGATCCAAATCAGAGAGAAACAACATTTGAGCGAGCTCAATGGCGTTGGATTTCCCATTTTCAAGTTTTATTACTTGTATGCTACAAGCTTGAGGATGGTGCACTATTTGTCTGATCATCATGAGGGGCAAAGGGAGCTAATGATGGCACGATTGCAATGGTGCATGGACAGATTTGATCATACAACTATTTATGAAGTGCATATTATCCTTCTTATATAAAATTAATAATATTATATTTTTTAAAATATTATATGCTATTACTATTATTATTTTTATTTTTAAGTGGATAAGATTCTATATTATTATAATACAAAAAGAGTACTACCATAAATGGCTAAGGTTTCCAAATGAAACCAAATCTCAACCACATGTTTAAACAATTAATTCAAGAGTTTCAACATATACATAAGGCAAATACTAGCAGAATCATTTGTGCTATAGAAAATCCCAATAAGGCATCTACACTAATAGTCAATAAACTATTAAAAAGCATAACAACAAAGATTGCAAAACAAAAAACAAATTGAGTGACATGAATTAAGAGGGCACATGAGAAGGGTTGGATTGAGGAAAGCTCATCTTCTCCTTTTCTTCGCTAGTTTGCTACTTCGTGGGTTCATCCTCGATGGTAATTGAATTGGGGCTAATGCCTTTGAAGGTGGAAGCGCTCAAGAGCTCCATTCTCTCTTCCTCTTTATCAGTTACTTTCCCATATACCCTTGAACTAAGACCAAATGCAACCTAGTAAAGGATGGTGATTTGTTCTCCAATATTTTAAGCCTATCAATCAATTTTGGCTAGATATTCTTCTGATAATCTAGGGCAATGGCTACCAAAATTTTTGCATGTCAGTAGAATTCCATTTCCTTGAACACCTTGGTGAGTTGGGATCGATAGGACCTAGAAACGTGTACCCGATTTTGAAAATCTAAGCTAATATGTTGAGCTAAAGTGTGTTGGCGTTGCTACTTCATAGAATTGACCAGGTCGTTAACTTCATGCTGAGAGTCGATGGGGATGCTTTGCTTGGTGCTTGTGTCCTTGGGAAATGGAGAAACCTACGATTGGGATTGCCAACACCCACTATATTTCCTACTTTCCCCATTCCACTAGGCTTAGGAGTGTCTTGTTTCACCAATGGTATTGCTTGGTTTATACTATGGCTTAGACGAACTAGACACTAGTGCAGAATCTTGAAATAGCTTAGCCTTCCCTAAAGACTTAGCAACCCTAAAAGGGCTAGAGTATAATATAGCAAACATCATCGGAAATGACCATAAGAAGCCAACTATTAGCCCAAAGATCCAAACTAATAGAACCAACTGAGTGACCATTATAGCTACTATACACAAGGAAAGTTGAGTGGAGTGACTTGTTGGCCCACAATAAAATTGTAAGAACAAAGACTAAGAAGCTCAGAGGGCAAACAAAATAGAACAGCTGCAAGCCAATTGGAGGGGCAATGCCATGAATGATACTTGGAGACTACAACTACCTGGAGTGGCTCCCATTTAATTGGACCTATCCACACATTTGCATGGTCTCTATTGTATTTTCCATCAGTCACAAGTGAGTTTATGAGTGTGCACAAACCAACGCCATCATGGTTCATGCAGGTAGGTTCCCCATTACCTTCTCACACATAAAATCTTAACTGTCGTGTGTCTAAACCCACCTCCATACACTCAACCATGAATATGAAGGTCTTGTTAAGAGTGTCATCACTCATATCTAAGATCGTGCATTAAATAATTTCCTCCACCTACTGCATGGTTGGCTTGGCCTCCAAAACATACACTACCACCCAATTCAAAGAGATTTTATTTTCATCTTAATTCTATATATATATCTAAAATGAGAAACTATTTTGCATTCTATATTCAGTATATGTTTCTCATATAGAATATAAATTTATTCTCTCAATATATATATATATATAATATATAATATATATAATATATAATATAGAACGATTTTTATCTATATGAGAAAGTATAAATTTTTTGGTCTTAAGGGATTATAACAGGCTGAAACCATTACCAAAACTACTCATTTATAAATTGAATCACATACTATAAAGCAAGATTTAACATATAAAATAACTAATTTTTTTATACGTCATCTAAACCCATTCTATTAATATAATTACTTTTTATTATATATCTTTATAAATTTTTCATTATATACAAATAACATGTTAGTAAATAACATTTCATTAAGAAACTTAAACAGTTTTACAAGAATTATCATTAATTTTTTTTATAAAAACATTTTTAAATTAATTTTTTTAATACAATAACATCAAAATTACAATAATAAATATTTAAAAACAAATCCTTATAATAAAAGTTAAGTAAAAGTTTCTTATAATAAAGTTAAGTAAAAAGTTTTTATAAAATCACATCAAAATTATAATAACATATATTTAAGAAAAAAACTTACCATTTTCAATAATCATCTTTCTTTCTTCACAACATTGTACTTATTCATATTGAACGGATTCTTCTCGCCCATTAATTTCTTCCAAATTAATCAAGTTGTTTTTCCTTTTTCTTCTGGTCAGTGATGTGTTATGACATCTAAATGATTATGGTTTATTAATGATTATTATATAACATATATAGAGGAAATTAAAAAATATGAGATTGTTTTTTATATATTTAAATAGAGTAAACAAAATATTAAGGTCATTATGGTTTTTCATAATACAGAGATTTTAAAGAGATTTTAAAGAGTGGATTAAATTTGTTTATATTTTTTTTTTTTACATGTAGTAGGACAACTAAATACTATTATAGTTTATAATGATTTATATATAAGATGTATAAAAAAATTAGATTAAATATGTATGAGATTGTTTTTTACATATTTAAATAGAATAAACAAAATATTAATGTTATTATGGTTTTTCATAATACAAAGATTTTAAAGAGTGATTAAAATTGTTTAATTGATATTGAAAATACCAACTAAAAATTGATAAGCATAATTACAAGTTCGTATAGATAAGACTTGTCTTAGTTTCAAGGTATAAAAAGTGAATTAATAGGTTTTTGAGATTTGACTTTTGGAGTTATGATTAAGTCATAAGCTTCACCAACATAAACTTAAAAAAAATCAAAATAAATTGAAAAACAATAGCATTAATATGATTTTTTGTTGTTGCAATCATTCCAATGGTAAGTGGGCACAATTATGATGTTAGAGACCAAGATGCAATTCCATGTAGGAATTAAAGTGACTAAGCTTTGCATGCATAAAATAAGAACCTAACTTTGTTTTTGAATTACGGAACTCTCAAAAAAAGTGGTGTTAACCTTACAAGTTTCTAATGGTTCACCTCCTAAAACAAAAATGACTCTTCTTACAACTTGGGATAAATTAAGTTCAAAGTTGTGTCTAAGCCATGAGCTTCACCAACTCAAACTCAAAACATCAATTAATTGGAGAAAGAATAACAAAAATAAAACAAAAATCCATTGGTCTCATTTTGATGGTAATGGGTACAATTGTAATGTTAGATACTATGGCTCTATTCCCCGATGGCATAAAAGTGACTACGTTGATCCCAATGGTCTACCTCTCAAAGCTAGTCAACTCTCTTCAAGGGCATTTTCACCACAAAATGTTGAATTAATATACTATTATAATATTCAACATTGGTGTTATCAAGAGAATGGTGTGTAAAATTTTCAGCTCAATCCTTATCATAGTTATGGCTCCCACAACTTTTTTGGCTACACAAATAACCTCTAGCCAAGCTTAACTAGCCCTATGGTTATTACTGTTAGAATAGGAAGACCTACCTTCACATCTACTTTATCCTTGACATTTTTGAGTTCTAGTTGGACCCCTCTTAGATTTCTTCCTTTATTCACAAAGGTTCATCTCCTGTCAATATATTCCTTTTTTAGAGGGTGCAACCATTGCAAGGATGCATTTTCCCAACCCTTCAATGGAGATGAAAAATGAGCTAGGTGGAAGATTTAGCACAAAAAATTCAAAACAAACTCAATTCTCCAAATTTCTATGGATAAAACAAGAAGAGGTCATTGTATTTACAAGGAAAACATTTTTATTTGTAGGTTCAAAAATTCTTTGTCGAAACAAAATTGTGGTGTTAAATTGGATAAATGATCATTGGATCAAAAGTTTCCACAGAAAATATTGTATTAGCATTTTTTTATATGTTTACTTAAAAAACCCACAATATAGGAAACACAATTTTGAGATTGGACCATTCTTTTGGGAAGAATTAGCCTAATCCTAAAACCCTAGTTCTTTGAGCTTAACTTAGTTACCATGGTTGTCACCACCATTTCAATATGGGTATAACTCCTAAACCTCTCAATTAAGTTATAGGGAAGACAGTTTGGGAAAATCGGAAACTTTATAAAAATATTTTGACTTAGACAAGATAAATATATTAGAAGGTGTATTTACTCACAAAGTTGCACTAGATTATGCATTGAACTTTTATCTAAGCAAAATTTTATTAGACAAAACCCCCTTGGAGCTCATCAATTCCAAATGCATTGAACTTATAAACTATGAAAACATCGCTAGATTATAAAAACCTTGCATTTATGTGCAATATTTCCCATGGATTAGACCATTTCATGGTAAATTGTTCTATCAGCTAAGGAGAGGCATAAAAGAAAACACTTTTGATTCCCAAGCTCAGAGGTCGCTTTTGATCCCAAGTTAAGAGGCAATGGTTTTGTGAATGCTAAATAAAGAAAAGAGGAAAACCCAAATATCTTGGGAACCAAAATTATGAAATAAATAACAAAATTGTAAAGAAAACAACACTCCAAATATATAATACAATCAATTAAATTTATAAAAGACATAACAACATTGTGAAAAGACAACTTTGAAGATATTGCACAATAAACGAAACTTAATAAAATCATTAATTATTAAACCATTATTATGAAAAAACACTCGTACCAAACTCATCCAACAAAACTAAATACAAGCAACATCAAAGTGCTTACCATTTTCCGGAAGATGATGATTAATTCTTGAATCGTTATAAATGAATAATTTAATAGTCATTTCAAAGGAATAAATCAATAATTCATTTTAGAAGTAATTGAAATTCATTATAAAAAAACTTTATTGAAGTTGCAACTCTTTGATTTTTAGTTTAGTTAATATGAAACGCAAAGTTTTAGCCTAAATTCATTTTTATCACATTGAAGCTCACTTTGGAACTTGCCTTTCCTAGACCTCTTTGTTCATGAATCTCACCTTCCATCAAAATCTGCAGTGCTTTCCTTCTCTTCAACATGGATAGAGCTAGTGAACTCCTGCTAGAATCTCCTTGGTCCATGCTAAAAGAGCTCATGCATGCTTGGGATGCATGCATGTAGCTATCAAATATGCCCAAAATGCATCTCAACTCAAATATATAATTTTATCAGATATGTTGTGACAAATTGTCCAGTGGAATATCCACGATAATTTACAGATCATATTGGTATATGAGCAAGTTTCTTTGGGTATTTTGTGGAAATTTGCAAGATATCTAGATCGGCTAGGCAAAAAGTCAAAAACCCTAACCAAGGTCGACAAATCTATGAATAGCCCACGCGATCCTATAGAGGAGAGGTTTTTGTGGCTAAAACAACAAGTCACTGATATAACTCATAATGTAAATCTCATCATGGCATCCCTTGGCAATAAGCTTGGGGTATTTGGAGAATATGGGGGTTCAAATTCAGAGGAAAAACTAGAAGGGGGATCAAGAGATTGGGAATAAAGAAAGAACCAACCAAAGAAAGAAATCAGAAAATATCAACTCAGTTCGAGTGTCGTGAATCAATCACAACCCCTATTTAAAATGGAAGCAAAGGTCTATATCAAGCGACACAATGGCGAGGTCGATGCTATAAAGTTGAATCATTGGTTGCAACAAATATAAGTGTATTTTAGTGTCCATCAAAATGAGGAAGAACATAAGATCTCATTTGGACGACTTAAATTGGAGGGCCATGCCCTGGCTTGCTGGGAGAGACAAACAGAAACTCTGAGGTCGGAGCGAGAGTCTCTAGTGACTAATTGGGAGGATTTTAAAACCCTCATTACGTTACGATTTTACCTTATTAGGTATGTAGAGTACCAGTGTATTTGACGGCACTACTTCAAGCAAAAGCCGGGGCAAAGCATGCAGGAATATATCACATAATTTAGAAAGATGGCCATAATGCTAGGTATCTCCCAAAAGAACCCAAATGTGCTAAAGTATTTGGGGGGTCTATACCTCCATTCGTGGGAGTAAGTGATGTTGTTCAAGCCTAAAAGGGGGAAAGATTAAAAAACGAAAACCACAACACATCAGTGCAAATATCCTAGCAACCACTGCAAAATTGACGAGCATAAAGAGAAGTTGGAAGTTGCATCTAAAGCTAAACACAAAGAACAAGAATAAAGACAATAAGAAGAAGAATCTCATGGCCATAGATACAAGAAACCAATTTGAAAGCAACTTCGACGTGGATGAGAATATCGTTTGTATGTTAGCGCGGAAGGAGGTGAATTTGAGTAGCCTTCAACAATAGAGAAAGAAAGTACCAAACTCTTCCATATGAAGATATAGGTCAAGAAGACAAATATCAATGCTTTATTTGACTTGGGATCACAGACGAATCTCATTAGAGCAGAGTTGGTCAACGAGTTGGGGCTGAAAGTTCGTGATCGTCCAAGCCCATATCCACTGGGATGGGTAAATAAGGATGCAAATTTGAACGTAACAAAACAATGCACTAAGGCAACTCAAAAATTTCACTGGTAAGTACTGACCATGCTAAGAAATTGACAAGTTCCAAGATAAAATAATTTTGTAGAAGAGTATGTAAGAGGCAAGGCATCTCTAAAGAGGTGTACTAAGAAACATAGAAAAAAAAAACTAGAAGAGTTTCTACAGGCATACAAGGATGTGTTCTGAGAGCTTAAAGGGTTACCACCTAAGGGGGAAGTGGAGCATAAGATTGAGCTATTACTAGACTTCCCATTCCCAAACATTGGGATGTATAGGTAGTCTGTTATAGAAGTAAGTAAGGTGAAGAAAAGTTGCAACAACTGCTCGAATAGGTTGTCATTCGACTAAGTATATCACCTTGTGGGTCACCCATCATCATAGTGCCAAAGAAGGATGGTACTTGGCGTATGTGTATAGATTATAGGGTGTTCAAAAAAATCATGCTCAAGAACAGGTACCCCCTACCTAAGATAGATGATAAGCTAGATCAGCTGCAACAAGAAAAATACTTCACCAAGTTGGACGTAAAGTCTAGATATCACTAGGTTTAAGTCAAATAAGAAGATACTTGAAAAACTGCTTTCAAAACTATGCAAGGTTTGTATGAGTGGTTAGTCATGCCATTTGGCCTATGTAAAGCACCAACTATGTTTATGAGATTGATGAATGATTTACCACACCCTTTTATAGATTCATTTGTTATTGCTTATTTGGACGATATACTAGTATAGAGTGCTATGCTTTTATAGTCTGCATGCTACTGTTCTAAAGTATTTCATGGGGCATATCTTAATTACCCTACCTATGACAAGGAGCTCTTTGCCCTAGTGCAAGTTGTGAAGAAGTGGAAGCACTATATGATGGGAAAGGAGACAATAATCCACACAAATCATCAACCACTACAAGACTTGCAAGTACGCTACAACAGACCAGACATTACAAGTGGATGGAGTTTCTATAACTGTTTCATTTGGTGATCAAGTATAAGAAGGGAAACACAAACAAGTTGGTCGACATGATTTCAAGGCCACCCACACCAAATATCACAAATTTGGGGACTCTTATGTACATGGATCCATTCAACCATGGTGCATATAGAGAGGAATATTCAAAGGATGAGGACTTCAAGGAGGTGTTTCAACAGTTGCAGAGTCTGAGTCATGTGCATGATGGTGACAACACCGTTGACTACCATCTCCAGGATGATTTACTCTACATGTTGGATAAGCTATGTGTTCCTAAAGGTGAGTGATTGTAGCTAATTAGAGGGGCTCACACCTCCAAGGTTGTAGGGCACTTTGGTGTAGGGAAGATTTTGGCCAACTTGTAGAGGTATGTGTATTGGCCCAAGATGCAAGAGAAGGTAGTTAAGTTCATAAGAGGATGCATGCTTTATTGTACCAACAAGCATAGCAACAA
Organism: Pinus taeda; assembly: GCA_000404065.3. Classification (NCBI taxonomy): domain Eukaryota; kingdom Viridiplantae; phylum Streptophyta; class Pinopsida; order Pinales; family Pinaceae; genus Pinus; species Pinus taeda. Next base: position 96,748 of record APFE031008542.1, read on the forward strand.
GAAATAAGGTTTATATCATCCCTTACTTGTACCCATTTGTCCTTGGGAAGGCGTTTCCATGGACTTTGTGGGAGGTTTACCAACAACCAGGAAGGGACATGACTACCTGTTCGTAGTAGTTGACAAGTTCAGTAATACACGTGTTCTAATGCCATGTAAAAATACCATAAGTGGGAAAGAAGCAACATACTTGTTCTTTGGACATGCCTAGGTGCAATTTAGGATACCAAGGAGCATTGTTTCAGATAGGGGTACAATATTTCTTAGTGCATTCTGGACTACAGTGTGGGAGAAGATGGACACGAAGTTGGAGAGATATACATCATTCCATCCATAGACAGATGGGAAGAAAAAATTAGTCAACATGACTTTGGTGCAAATTCTGAGGGGATACAACCATAAGCAACTAAAGACCTGGGATGAAAATATGGTATATATAAAACATTCTTACAATAGAGCAATCCACACTTGTACAAGAAAGTCCCCATTTGAAACTTGTTTTGGATATTTGTCAACTTCAAATTTGGACATTGCATATGGGTAGTAAGGAGGAGCGAGGGAAGATTTTATAGGAGACACATTGAGAGCTAAAAATTTTGTACAAAAGATCATGCAAGATCCATATATAGGTACAAGAGATACTGTAAAAGTTGCAAGAGAAATATATGGCGAGGCATGATTAACATAGAATAAAGAATTTGTTCAAGGTGGGTGACAAAGTCTGGATACATTTGAACAAGGAGAGGCTACATGGACCTGGTAAGAAAATCAAGGCTTTGAGGTATGGTTCCTTTGAGATATTGGAAAAGGTGGGTGATAATGCCTATCGACTCATTTTACCACCATATAAGTGCATTTACTCAATTGTGAAATTAGATAATTTGAAACTCTATGAGCCTTCCGTGTTAGATCAGGAAGAGGAACAGGTCCTACCTTCAATGGAGGATTTGACATCAGATGCTCAGGAAAATTTGACAAAAGATACAATTTTGTTGAAGAGGTCCAAAAACTACAAGATAGGGGCAACATGACCTTTCCCAGATTGGGTTGAAAGGACCACTTCTAGGAAAAGCCAAATGATACATCAGAGAGAAGATGGAGGAAAAATTTCCTCACCTCATTCAGTAGACGTTTTTGGGGACCAAAGGCCTCCCAAAATGGAGAGGAGTGATCTGGATTAGATCATCAATTATTTTTCATCCATCTTGATTATTTTAGAGTGGAAAAAGTGGAGGAATCAACTCATGAGACCGTTTTTACTGGTGGGACCTAGTTTGGCAAAACAAGGTCTGAAACCTTCCAGGAGCATTTTTAGACATCAAAAAACGTTTTTTGAGGTTAAGACTTTGCCACTTTAGCACCACACTTTTTCATGATATTCTACACACAAAGGCATTTCCAATGTCGCAAGAATCATGTCAATTAGAATCTGTATGTGAAAGTTATGCCACTTAGAAGGTTACCTTTCTATTTTCACAACCATAATTCGAGAGGATGCCACGTCAACACTCATTATTCATGGAAAAGGGGCTAGCCACATGATTATGTTGTCTAGGACTCTAGAAGAGTCAATATTGTAACTCTGGTTAAAAGTTGAGGTAGTCAAACCTAACCACTAGTAGGCTATCACGCCATGTTATAATCAGACCACTAGGAGGAAAAGGGATTCTGTTATTTCGAGTGCATTTTTCCATATTTGAGAAAAAATAGCTAAGAGGGATAGGAGATAGAGCACAAAAATAGGATTTGTACATTGTAGCATCTCACGGGCCACATGCCATACTTCTTTGTACTCGCAGCCATATTCCCATTCAGAGAAAGAGAGCGGAGCAACCTCACCTTCCAGTTGGGTTTTTCTCCCGAAAGGGTTTCCCAAAGCATATCTTGTGTCAAATATGTGTGTGTGTGTGTATGAGTTTTTTATTTTTTCATTCTCTATTTTTTGCATAGTTTTTAATTTGCATGCATGCACTATTGACAGTAAATCTACAGATCCAGAAATATGATAAAACTATAATAATGTAGAAATTCATATTTTAAATATAATTTTATTGGATTTGTTGTGACGAACTATCCAGTGGAATATCCACGACAATTTATAGATTAGATAGATAATTTCACACTAAAAAATACAATAGGTTTTTTCAACCACCTAGAAATGATAGATTGACATTTCAATCATTCTAGGAAAAAGGAAAGTTCTTGGAGCGAAAATACTCATCGAAAGTTTGAAATTGTGTGTTGGAGGGTTCATTAATAGAGGGAATTTGTTAGATATGGGGCTTGCATCTTTTAGGTATTCCTTGTTACTCTTATTGATAGGCACTCCAAGAAGAGCACATGAAATGGGAATATGAATCCCATTTATAACACATTACAATGATTCTATATGAATTCTCGATAGAGGGTTGCATGAAATATTGGAAATGAGCCTTATTTTCCCATCTTTGAATGAGAAGGAAAAATGACCCAATAAAATACAAAGCTATTATGATTAACACATTATTTGTAAAGCTAATTGGAGAATCATAGGAATAATGGTGAAAGAGATACTGGAAAAAAAGAGCACATGGTAAGTTAGATTTATATCAAAGCACTCTACAATTGACCACTACCTCATTTAAGGAACATGATACTGAGGTTATAGGACATTTAAGATAAATAACTATGATGTTTATTTATAAACTTCAAAAATATTTTTCATACATTCCCATTACAAGAAAAATAATGGGAAAGGCAAGTGGAAATTAAAGTCCCTAGTGAGTGAAAAGCATCAGTGCAGAAGTTATAAGAGTAGATAAATACTAAAATTGAAATAAAGGATATATTGTTAAAGAGATTCAACAATGGCACAAAAGTGAAGCAATGCCACCCCTCTCCACAACACTATTTGGGTTGTATATAAAAAAGTTCGAAGAATGGTTAAATTGGAAATAAGGTAGTGGGTAAATAATAAATATATCCTTATTTTTGATCGTGTAAATTTGGAAACTAGAACACTACACAACCTAGAAGAACACCTTTTGACATTATAGATTTCCAAAAGTGTGGATGAATATGAACACAATCCAGACAAAAGAGGTGATATTTCCCCAAAAATAAAGTCATATGTAAATAAGATTTAAAAATGAGTGTACAGAGACCACACGAAATTACATTTTATTATTATTATTATAGAAAACATTACTTATACTATAGCAAAAAGAATATGATATAACATGACTGTCCCACCTTAATGTGGTTAATGTGGCTTAGCATGCAATAAGATTAAAGTCAACTTGTTGCTACATGCTTTGCATCATTAAGTCACAACCCCTTGGTTGTATTACCTTGACAAGTGCAAGTGTGAACATAACCTACTACCCCTTCCAAAGCATGCTTCCCCTTAAAAACATGCTTACATTAAGATTCCTAAGATAGTATAATGACGTGGAATGAATGTAGCACCATAGTCAAATGGAATTGTAATCACCAATTAAAGCCACATGGCAATGAATTTTCCCTTAGAAAAGGAATTAATTTTCCAGCAACACAATTTTTCTAAAATTACTCACCAAAAGGGCATTTTGAAAATATATGTTTTATTATTTTTGACTTACCACATTGGTGGCATTTTTCATTTGTTAATAAACTTCTAAAAGGTATGGATTTTGTTGGTAGTGCTTGGAACATTACTCACTAAGAAAATGCCCTGAGTTTGTAGGATGTTATGTAGGAGAACATGATGTTCAGTCTAGTCATCCAATGGAATTTTATATTTGAAGATCGCCACCTTTAGTTTAAAATAGGGGATAATTAAATATTTATAGGCATAAAAAAGTACAATTTCTTATTATCATAATTAAAGATAAGTTTATGATAAACTTGTATCCAATATTTCTAACCAATATCGTAAACATACCATATGTTTCTATGATCCTTTCCACTTCAATGAGTGGCTACAAATCTCTTATTATAACTTTTTTAGAAGCCAAGTAACCCTGGGAGTGAGTAAGAATCTTTCAATTTACTTATTTCCTTCTAGATAGATCCCAAAGGTCATGCCATATAAAATTAGTTTTCTTACTCAATCATATCGCTTGGAAAAAGGAATATATGAAATTTATTTACTTTGTAACTAACAAGTCCAAACAGAAGAGAGAGGAAGCCCCATCCCTTCTTGCACACATAATTGTTCCAAGAAAGTCATAGGGACAACTCTGGTTAAGGTTCTTAGATTTGCCTCAATTCAAAAGGACCTTAACCTAGGAAATGATAAGGAGATCCTAATAATGTCTCAAAAAGAAGATTTACCTCATATTTTATTGATAGGATTATTGTAAAGAACCTATAGGTTGAGAAGAGCTCTCCAAGGTGCATTTCATTCAAGACTACAAATTATTCACTTTACCACAAGAATATTCCTAGTACGTAGATGTTTATAATACCAAGGACACCATCCTATCAAGGCATATACCATCATTAGAAACAGACCATAGAAAAATATGACTTACCACTACATTTAACTCATAAGAAGTTTGTTAAAATCTTATACATATTTTAAAATTTAGACTTCTAGGAACTAGCAAGAAGATAGAAAAATATGATTGACTTGGAAAATATTGGAAATGAATGTAGTCTTATGAATAGAAGGCAAATATTTGTAATACCAACTATGAATCTTTAATTGTAACTTACCCAAGCACCAACCACATGACAGAGGAGAGAGATTATCCCAAAATTATAACTAGATATCACACAATGACCCTTGACCTCACTCTCTTCCAACTGATTGAGATCCAATTGTTAATAATATAGTTAGAGGCTAAATAAAAATGTCTCCAAAAAGTTAATGTCTGTCTTAATGACTATGGATCTAAGTGAATGATCATCATGGAATTATCTACAAAGTGATTGTTATTGACTTCATTATCCACAATAATTTCAATTTATTTCCCTTACATATTGTTGCTCCCAAAAATTAGCCAAGATCATTAATTGCTAGCATCTATAAATATGGTACCAAGGGGCATCCTTGTCAAATATATATATGAAGAACAATGTGTTTGGATGGAGTCCCATAGATGACAAAAAGGATTGGTTTTTTGAAGCTAGAGTGTGAACCATTCTTATAAAGTGGGACCCAAATTGAAGCCATTGTGACATTTTTTATCATAAAGCTCCAATCCACCTAATAAAAATGTATCTTTAGGAATAGTAAGTCCTCATTGGTTTCCATCACCCACTCCACACATTCATAAATTGAAATTAATATGTCAAGAGTAAATTACCCTATACAAAACTTGTTTTCTTATATCTAATTTTTTTTGTTGACGACTCTATGTAGTGTAAGAGGCTAAGGGTTAGCAATTATTTTATATGAAACATTTAGGAGAGTAATGAAGCACCACCCAATGAATGGAATCTCTTGTAGTTTTCTTGGAAATAAGCTTAATCATTAATCTTTGGATGAGGAACTAAAAAATCGATCCTTCCGTAAACACTTCTTGAGCCATCCTATAAAAATCATCACCAACAATTCTCCATATGGCTTCATAGAATTCACAAAGAAGAACAACAATCCAAATCATTTTTCCTTTCTTCTTTCTGGATAGCATGGAGAAAAAAATATTCTTTGGGAATATCTACACCAAGGACTTCCCTTCGATACATAATCATTACGGTGGGGATCACCTTGCCACACTCATTTTTGGCCTTGGAAACTTGACTTGAATAAGGATATCATGCAAAGACATTAAGTGTACACCAAACATATTCATGATCTCACCAAGGTGCTCCTTAATGATCCTTTAACATTTCCGGTCCTAAATTTTTTTAATGGAGTTTCTCCTTTATAGGGAGTCAGAGTAGTACTTTAAGGCTTAATCACCATCCATGACCTATTGTAACTAATCCCTCACTTTCATACCTATTACTTTGTATTACTCTCCAGAATGAACAAAATGTTCAAGGTTTACAACCTCTGTTTAGTGTTATGAATGTCTTCTAGCAAAGTCCTCATCTCCTTGAGGCCTTGATGATCTTGTTTTATCTTATGCTTGTTATTACAAAAAATCATCTTAGCTCAACTGTGAATGAATTTAATAATTTCTACAAATAGAAGCATCCCACTAGATAATCCAACCATGGTATCTTTGAGGTCAAGGAACTAGATTCCACACTCTATTGACCAAGATTTGAAAATCACCATAATCCAAATGAGAGACATGGAGTTTAAATGACACCCCTTGAATATCATCTTTAAGTGGGCCAATGGAAAGGGGTGAGACTATTTGAATATTGTTTGAACCCATGACTCATATATAAAAATCATTGCCTTGCCCCATGTACCTGCAAAAGTAACCCTAACTATATGATCTTAAAATGTATCCACTCTAGCTTGGATGAGCTCCTGCACTTGCCTCATATTGTTAGAAAATTAGTTTTGGAAACCCTAGTCCCATAAAGATTGAGATCAAAAATTGAGGGATCAAACAAAACCAAACAACTAACCCAAAACATATCAATAAAAGAGACAATCAAGACTAAAACAATGCATTGGAGATTCCCATTAATGTGCTTGAAGGAGAAAGATCAAGTGAATAAGTGAGAGAAATAGTAACCAAAGAACAAGAATCCACCAACATTGGACATGAGTGTTCATAAACTTAACCATTAGCTCAATGATCAAAAAGATTTAGAAATGAAATTTGTCACTATATTTATACCACTCAAGTAGGGAGGGAATTCTCGAGGGTTATGAGTCCACATAATTAGGGGAACTATATCCAAGAGGATTATTGATCCTACATATTAATATTGATTAGATCATCCTTATCAGCACCCAATAATACAATAAAAGAATAAAACATGGCCCTACCCATGATTAGAAGTGCATTAATCATGCATATGAATGGGTCATGGCCACATGCACAAATTACACCAATATTTCCAAACCCCCCAGGCCAAGCTAAACAGGGAGCACAAAGAGAAGTCATTACATGAAAAGATTTATTTCCACCATTAATTCTAAGCAAATCTCCACATAACCCCTCCCCACTTCCACCCCACAAACTCTATATCGGTCCCACCAACATATTTCCACAACTTGGTGAAGATGGCCTTTGGTAGAAGTTTAGTGAAATTGATGTCATTGAGTTGAGTTATTAAAAGAAGCTAAGTGTAGAGCATCTAGAGTAAGTTGACATAATAAAGAAGACAATCCATTGTATCATATTGATCAATTGGAGATGTAAACAATGGTGCATGCTATCCTTGAGGACGAAGTGGTAAAAAATAATATACTAAAAAAAGAATATTGTCATAATTTGGAAAGTATAGATCTCGTATAATAAACTAGGAATCATACATGGATGCATTTGTAAGTACTGTAAATGATCCCATGGACCTATCAGTGGAAGTTCCATCAAATAAGGTGAGTAAGTATGTAGGTTCCCCATGATAACAAGTGGTCATAGGCCATGAATCTCACCCTAATGTTGAGATGTTGGCATTACAAAAATTTGAAGTATCCACTATAAAATTAACAACTCCTAGAATATAAAGAACATCTCTAAATGTGGTAGAGTCAAAGATGACATCATCACATCCTAAAACTGATAAGGCCTAATATGAAAAGTGGACCATTATCTGTATACCATAAGAAGAATCCTTATGAAGAAACTAAAGAAAAGATCCAAAAGGACCATCAACAAATCCTCAATCAAAGATAACATCTGTACTAGAAGGATCATAAAAGACAATATACTGGAATATGGGCCCATGCACTTGATCCCAAAAATCTAAAAATGTAGAACTAATAAAGTTAGACCTTCATTTGGGGTTTGTTACAATAGATCAAAACTTATATGTAAAGTGCATGGGTAAATGTGCATTTTAAAACATGTTAACAATATTATCAAAGAACTTTGTTGGAAAATGTTAGTCTTACCAACTCTTCAACCCTTTGAAGACTAGCCAAGCAATACTTGAAGACACGACTCTTCATATAACAACTATATTTAAAGGAACAACCCTAAAGTTTATTTAAATAGGCATTTTCCTAGAATAATAATAATTACTCTATTCTAGAAGATGAGTATTTCGTAGGAGATAGATTGTCCATGTCACATCCTTGTCCTAGTGATTATCTTTTCATTATTGATCAAAGATAGATGACATGTTGAGATAAGGCCATAGATGTTGTATCTACATTATGTATTTGTATTTATTTATTAATTAATAACACTGTTGTGTTTGAGGACAGCTAATGTAATTTTTTTCTTTTCCGGATTAATAACATTGTTGTGTTTGAGGACAACTCACAAATGGTACCATGGTATCAAAGCCATGGACATAGGAGGCCATGATAATGAGAAAGCTATAATGATGAGAAGGCCATAGTAATGAATCATTAAATCAGGAGGATCCCAAAGTTTGAACTTAGATTTCTTCATTAAACAAAGGAATATCTTCAAAGAGGTATCTCCTTTGTTATTTAAAATCAAAAAATGATATTATTAATTATGAAACATTGATTATCAATTCTAGATCCATTTTCGAATTATTTAGGATCTATTTCTTCTCTACTATCAATACAAAGTTTTTTTAAAGATGTATACTAGTCAAAATCCAAAAACACAATTCTTTACAAATCAACAAATTGTTTATAAACTCTTTGTATATTTGAAAAATATAGCAAATATGTTATAGATCAGATATTTGGGTAAAATATTTTTTTTGAATTTAATAGAAATTTTATATCCAACAAAAAAATTTGAGAGCATTAACAATGTTGGTTTGATTTATATGAGAAAAAGGTGCTAGAGGCAAAGGTGTGCAGCAAACAAATAAACAATATACACAGCAAATAACCATACACAGGAGACAACAGATTAACGTGGTTCACCCAACCAATCTGGGCTACGTCCACCAAACATAGGCATCGACAATCTTTATTATCAAACATGAGATTACAAAAAAATAATCAATTTCCTCACAAACTCTCACACACTCCAAACAATCCGTATGGACACCTGTTTTATAGCTAAGAGAATATAATTGCCTCATAAATCCTCTTACATCAAATATAGGATGCATTAACTCTCTCCCAACAACCTGGAGCTAATCTAGCAACAAATTCCTATTGTTGTCATACATTAGAGATTTTTGCCTATTTTGTGAAACAAAAAATCTCAACAAAAGGGGAGTTAGCCTGATTTCCTTTGAATTGTTCGACAACCTAGCCTCTACTTTCATTAGAAGCAAAAGAGAGTAAAGAAGGAAATCATCCCCTGGTTTTGATAAAGACATGTTACCAACCATAATATTCAACAGGGTGAGATTGAACCTCCATATTTATTATTCATAGATTTTGTTTCAAATTGATCCATTGTTGCAGACGTGTTTTAAAGATTGCCAATTGCAAGTTCTGTTGCAATTTTGGTAGAAAGAAACTCAAGCCTATATAAATCTTAACCAGATTTGATAGGCCATTGCTAATTGATGGTCTTACCATTGAATTTGGTGCTACAATTGTAGAATATGTTGTACATGTAACATGCCATACAAAACTATGATCGATCCAATGGATTCTTTGTTGCAATTGTTCTACCCTTGAAAACTTGATGGCCACACCATGCCTATTTCAGAGTGGCTAAGGATACTGTTTGGTATCTCATGAATTTGTGTTTGCAATTACAAAGGCTATGTAGTCTTCAAAATGTGGTCCAGTGGTTCGATGGGGAGTTTGGTCTCCACAGGTCTTGTGGTCCAATCCTGGGTAGGACTATGTACACCTTAGAGCTATTCTAGGTGCAATCTCTTCAAATGAAAAAAAATACAAAGGCTATGTGAGTGTCGCATTAGTATTGGTGGTTCAGGTATTTTAGTCTCAAATCTTGAAAGTTTAATTAAATTTGAATATTTGTAATAAAAAATGTTGATAAGAGTCAAAGCAAATGTTCCCCCGATTGAGGTGAGAGTTGGGAGAGGGAGCACGGTCGGATATGCACCACCAATATGAAGTTATTGAAGGTATAGTGAGGGTGGTGGTGTGGCCACCCCCACACAAGCCTCAACATGCGTGAGATTTCAAGGCAATTAAATTACAAAGGGAGAGGGTATTTGGCGAATTTGGAATTAAAAATGATCAGACTTGCTACAGCTGGAAATTTTGTTTCCTCCATAGGCTCTCGGTGGTATAACTATACCCAAGCTTGGGAAGCTGAAGGCGTGACATCTCCTCTCCTTCTCAGTTATTTCTGGTATGTTCATATTGGTTACCTTACAAGTCCAATGCTTTCTATGATATATATGTATTGTATATGGCTGGGGATAGTCGGTCTAGACACAACATTATGGGCTAATGCATAGTGTAGCCCTTTGATGGCTAGGTGGGATGGGGTTCACTCACTTGCTTGCATAGCGGGGGTCGAAAGGCCTGTTGACAGGAAACCCTTGACTAATTTTAGTAATTCCAACTAGCGAGGAGTTTAGAAGCTTCAAGATATGGATACTTCTAGTTTTTTATAGACGATAGGATAACACCTTCTGTTTTTAACTCTACTTCCATGCAATTTCTGATAGAGTCAATTTGTGACTAATTTATGGGTGGTATTTCTTATTATCATGATGAATTCATACACCAGACATAAAGGAACCTACAATATAATTGGGATGGGTTCTTAATTCAAATCCATGAAGATAATGAGGAAATGTACTTAGAGTTAGGTTTAATGGTTTTCTCTATTATGTTTATGCTCCTATTGACATTGCATACTCCTTATTTAGATTGATTTGCAGGCTTATCCATCCTAGTCATCCTCCAGATCATTTCTCTATTGTTCACATTGCAAGTCTTGTAAGTTAGATACCCGCCTTCTTAGTACATTGTAATTATCCACATAATAATAGTAAATTGAAGTTCATGGCTCGCCCAACCACGCATTGTGGCCACACTCCTAATGTGTGTTAGGGCCAAGGCCATGGTCATGGGAGTGGGAAATCTCGTTGTACTAAGGTCAAGGACCTGGGACCAAAACTCAATATGTCTCAGCAGATACCAAAGCATATAGAACTAACACCCACCCATAGGCTCGTTAGATGGGTGATGAATGGGAGGCAAAGATTGTTAACTAGGTAAACATTGGTGACCATGAAATCTTGGAGGAGTTGGGGGACATTATTACAAACATGGGCCATACTCGAGGTCACCACTCTCGGTACCAGTAGTCTTTATTTATATTTTGGTTGGTGAAGACCCTTCTAGCGAAGGCTTTGATGATGAGTATTATAGGCATTTCAAGCCATGCAGATGAAATTTAGGAAATTCATAAGGAATTCCAGTTAAACCAATACGAGATCCAACAACAAAATGCTCACCTTGCACACACAAAGAAGCACATTCCCTGCTTGCCTTAGACTGAGCTCAGGACTTGGCACCGGTTGAATCTTTTGATGTTCAGTATGGTCTCTAGATGAGTATGGTTATTTAACTATTTCATTCTAGTTACGTGTAGATGATTAGAACATAATTTTGGTACATATGGTATAGGTTTTCGGTTTATATTAGTTATAAAGACTGTCAAGTTTATCTTGCTCTAATGGACAATATCAAACAATTCAGATTTTGGATGGCCTATAATGCAATCAGATGGTCAATAAACTTGTTTTCCCTCTGGGTAGGTTTAGACTACCTGACTTTGGATGTTGATCTTGCAACACCTACTTATTTTTGAAAAGTAATGGAAAGGTTCTGCCAAGCTTACAAAGAAAAAAGAGTCAAATTAAATGTTAATATTCACTGAATGTCTTTAAACACATAATTAAATTTTGAAAGTTTAATTAAATTGGAATATTTGTAATAGAAAATGTTGACAAGCATCAAATAAATGCTAATATTTACCGAGTGTTTTAAACACATAATTTTATTAATCACTAGAAGAAGAAAATATTGAGAGTTTTAAGTTTTGCTCCAAAGGTGTAAGAGAGGGCTTGCAATATTCGACACCAAATTTCTTCAACATGCAGTTATGTTGCATACTTGGTTTGACTAAGGAAGATTTGAGGATATTGTTGAGAATCTTTCACTTCAAAATAATATCAGTTTTGAACCCTTCTTGAAGTTATTATTTCACCTACTTGATATGAACTTCATGATTCCCTATAATAATTAAGTCATTAAAATAAAGAACAATGACTACCAAGTTTTGTCCTTGCATTTGAAAATATGAAGTATCATCAAATTCATTGCGATGAAAACCAACATATCTAAGGTATCCATCCATTTTGGCATACAATGCTCTAGGTGCTTGTCTTAAGCTTTATTGTTATTTATTTATTTTTTACTTAGAATGAAAGAACGAGAAACCCCAGATTACTTCCCCACATTTTGTAGATGATAAACCAGGCAAACCATCGACCTTGATTATGGGGTGTCACCCCAAGGGAATTGAAGAGGGTCAAACTCGTGATCAACAATAAATAGCAACTATATCAAATAACTACATGTCTAGCTCTAGACCACTTGAGCTAACCCTCGGGGCTAAGTGTCTTTATTAAGCTATAGAAAGCTTTATTTAATTTTCAAACTTTGTGTTGTTGTTCTTCAACTTCAAAACCTAGGGGATGATTCATATAAACTTCTTGTTTGAAGTAACCTTTAGGAAAGAAAATTTCAAAATCCATTTCATGAAGTGTCTAATCATGTTGTGCAACCAAAATAATTAATGTTTCCACTTTGTTGTTGGTGAAAATGTTTCTTCATCGTTAATGTTTTCTTTCTTATCAATTTTTTTGCCACAAGTCTTGCTTTATATTTATCAACTTTACCATTTGATTTATACTTGATTATATAAATCAATGTGTATTCTATGGGTTTAACACCTATTGGATAATCAACAATTTTCCAAGTTCCATTTGCAATTACTAAATAATATTCATCCAACATGGTTTCTTGTCATTCTTTATGTTTCATTGCTTTCACAAAAGTATTATATTCAGTGGAAGCATGATAAAATTGGATTGAGGTGAGTGGTAACTTCTACTTCTTGTTTTGTTTTGTTAATCTAGCTAGATGTTTTTGATTAGTTGTGTGAAACATTTTGTTCTATTGTGTTGTGAATGTGATGAAGTTTCTACATTTGATATGTCTTTTGTTAAGGAAGAGTCATCAATGTCCAAAGAAGAATTATATTGCTTTTGAACATTCATATTCGGGGCTAGTTATTTTCAATCCGATTTGGTTTTCTTTAATCAGTTGTTGTATCCTAAGTTACATTTTGAATATCTATTTCATCAAATAAAACATCCAAATTGATAACAAATTTCCCACTAGATAGCAATTGATAGCCCTTCTTTTCCTTTGACTATCTAATAAACATGCATTTCATAATGTAATTTTCCAATTATTTTTTCTTTAGGAACTGAGGCATAACAAGTGGAGAAAAAAACTTGAAGATGGTTAACTAAAGTTTTAATACCATACCAAGCTTCATATGGACTTATTCCCTCTGATACTGATGTGGGCGATTTATTCCTTAGATAAACAACTATATGAACTACTTCTGCACAATATTTTATACTTAACCCCTTGAAATGTAACATGGATATTGCCATTCCCATTAGAGTTCTAGTCATTCACACTAAGCAATTTCCTTTTTGAAAGCAGGCAATCCTTTAACCATCTCTTTTGTTTTAAGTTTACTTAAGCTTCCAAAGTTCAAATGTCCAAATATGTAATGTCTAAATCTTAAGGAGCTAGGCGAAAAGTCTGTTGATGTTGCAAATCTTGTTTGGGAGGAATGACTATGCCTTGTAATCTCCAAAAAATTCCATCTTCATCTTCATTATTGTATTGAAATTGCATCTCACTAAATTGAATTTGATCAAAACTATCTTCCATGACAATTTGATTATCTCTTTGTCTATTGAGGACCAAGGACAACAAATTAGTTTTAAAATTTGGAACATACCAAACAATTGAAAGTACTACTTTCCAAATTCTTGGAAGCGATAAATGAGCTTAGCCTTTTCCTTGAGGAGTAGGGGTTGTGTTACCTATCAAATAAATTGGATTAATTTCCTTATCTTGATAAGTCCAAAAATAACATTTTATGTAACATATATTTTGTGTAGCGCCTATATCTAGTATCTAATCAACTTCATAATCCTTTATTATTGACTTGTTTTGTGGCAACTAAATATGTTAATTATATCTCCCTATTAGATGTCAACACACACACACACCACACACACACACACACATATATATATATATAATATAGATATATATATATTTTATGTAAGTTAATAATTTTATTAATTACTCAGATGAAACATTATACACAATTTCCATTATCATTGACTTGCCACCTGGGAAACTAGACCAACAACATTTTTATAAGTCCTTTGTCTAAAGAATCCACACTATATTTTTTGTAGACCAAAAATAGTATTCAATAGCCCAAAGCAAGCTAAGGGTCCTAGTTATCACATACCAAATAACTATAAGCCTAGTCATATAAAAAATCTAGTCTATGATGGAAGAGACAACACCTAGTGGAGGGGTTGAATTCCTTGATGTAGAATCCTTGGAGTAGAAATTGAAGGTTTGGTGGCCAAGGCCTGGTTGAGCAAAGGCAGGTAGCCTATAACTGATGTATTTCAGCTACAACTGAATTTCATCCAAATGTAACATAATTTATTCCTAGGCCTCATCGCAATCCATTAGCAATCTCCCAATGAATGCCTTGATGTGCCAATATAAATATATTTTCTTCTAGTATTTTGTGTCCCAGGACCTTGAATTGTCGATGTCAAGAATATAATTTTCCAATACCAAATCAATATCCCAATTGTGAATGACATCCCATTCCCTCTAAATTTCTATTTCTATTGATTCAATTTCTTCACGGATGTGTAGGGGGACCTATCCTCATAAGGATTTGGATGTCTCTTGGGATTGGTATTGCACATGTGAGGTTGAAGTACTCTCTTGGGAGCCATAGAACCAGCCTAAATTGACCTGCCTCAATGACATAGATGTGAAGACATGCCTATAAGCATGGTGCTACTACTAGATCTAGTGTTGAACCATGAACAATATACTACAAACAACAAACTGGTAGGGGTATATACAATTGGGGCAGAGAGGAATTGTGGAGTAAAATGTAGCCAATCGCTCTAACAATTAAACCCCCTTGACCTCATGGAAAACCCATAAATAAAAATGAACTAATTAATACATACCTTTCAATTTTCATCATGAAAACCATGACCTACAATGAACTCCCACCCAACTATTCCATATGGGAAAATGATAGTTAGGATTGATATGGAGACCCATGCTAGTACTGGAAATAACTTGGTGGTGGAGATGACAAAGTGTTGTTTCCATAAATTTATTGTATTCACCATGCAATCAACAATAAATCATGCCAAAAAATGGAGCTTGCATGCTATTTTGTGGTTCCATATGTCTCATCTAAAGATAACCAAGTGGACTTTGGTGGTAAATGTAAACTATATTTTTTGGTGATATTCATCCCTTCTCACCCCATCTGAGGGTCTAGTATCCTCTTGAGTGAGTGAGTAACTCATAGTTGGTTGTAGACCATATCTAATATTGTGGATTATCAATATGAGAGACTCCCTCATTCACCAATCTACCTATTATTTGGTTTCTCATACGTCAGACACATGGAGGAATAAGTGTAGGGACCTGAGGGAGGATATTTTTAATATGTTCAAGACCACTTTATAATTTACCATTAGCCAATATTTGGTTAAGGTTGATCCATTGTATAGTATTTTGAGAACATGAATAATTAATTGAGAGTCATCCTCTACAAAAAAATATGGAGAATCCTTCTTAGATTGTAATACAGATCCCATATTCTAGGGTGGAGATATTTGCAACATTGTTTCTTTTAGTTCCAAGGGAGGTGGTATAAATCTAGATGATCTCTTCTAAGTGATTTCAAAATATTCCTCCATGATAGCTAGTTAGTGGGGTTTCCTTTGGAGGCCTCATCAAAATTTAGTTTGATAAAGTCAAGAGGAGGCGACTCCCATGTGTAAGGGGATTGATCTTGGACTTCTTCGAGTGCAAGGAATGAGGGTTGCCACCAAGATTGAGTTCAAATATTTGCAGGATGAAATGTTTGGTAGAAGTGTTATTCCAATATTTTTATGACCAAGGGGAAACTAAAACAATCTATTTTATGCTCAGCCTGATTCTTCTCCAAATGTCAATTGGTCCCAAAGATAATTTTTTGATGATATGCCCATTTCTCTCTTTCCAAACTTCTTATAATAGAAACCCAATATAGATTTTCCACACTTTATTTAGAATTGGATTGTGAAAGAAATTGGTCTTCAATTAGCTATAATATCAAATAAATTGGTTCAATAATGCTCCATTTGCTTGAAGGTAGAAACCCCCTGATACCAAAGCATATTTGTAAATAGACATTGGTTGCGATGTTCAACCATTTCTTCTACTTGTTTACAAAGGTGAAAGACATAATAGTTTGTCCCAAGTGAGGTTTTTTCCATGAGCTAGAAGCCACAAAGACTTTGGACCATAAGTTATACTTCCAAATTTTGTGCTAGATTTCATTATGGGGAAGGTCTTTATGACCATATTTCAATTTGTACACTTCACTTAGATCAAAATCCCACGCTGAAAGTTATGACCATCTAAATTTGTCATTGCGTTCAGGAATTTTGATTTTGTGTGAAGTTAGATCCTTCTAGAAATTTTCCTAATCAAATCCTTCATGAATGGGAGGACAAAATTCCCATGAGAGTCATGTGTGTTAAATATTTCTTGATGTGAAGGATCCTAGTAATGGGAGAGCTTGGTTTTGTTGTAGTTTTCATTAAATGCTTGAATAACATGGGTACTCAAGGTTCATTCACCAACTGGGTAGTTGCTGCTAATAATCCTTCTAGAATAATGCTTTCTACCCATTTTGGATCTCCCAAAAACTATGTTATTGGACTAGGTATCTATTTTTCCATGCCAAGTTCCATATTGAGGAGCCTGTGATTATGCCTTCCAGTTTAATCTTCTCCTACTCATTGACATTCATGCTATATTTTCATTGCCAAAATTTCCCCTATCTCTTTAACATTATGAAGTTAGTGCCACTAGGTCTTTGCCCCTAAAGTTGTTGTAAAACGTAACTAGGTTCAGTCTTCATAATGACATTGTAATTGTGATTTTGTAAATGAAGTAAAGAAGAAAATAAAATTATTTTTGTAATGCATTTCTTCATGGGTTTCATGAGAAAGAAGTTTACTTTTATATGGCCCCCAATGAGAGCCTTAGGATTTGTCAAAAGGTTAATGTCATGTATAAAGATATGTCAAATGTATTCTAGCAAATAGCCCTCCAAAGACAAGCATAGTCCTGCTCTTCCTATGTCGACCTGCAAGATGAAATAATAACTCATGTTGGCTTAGCTATATGGAGACACATCTATTCAAGATGTCATGTCGACTAAATATATGGACCAACCACTGTAAATAGAGTGAAGGATTTTCACACATGCATAATGAATTAGTTTGATACATCTTTGAGTTTTCGGTAGAAAAAGGTAGAGAGGAGTTCGATGATGGCAAAGTGAAGCTCACATGGGTCCCTATGATTTCAAGTATACAATAGCAGCAAGAAGTTTAAATTATCTTGGAGATTAGTGTGATTGTCTCGGCTCCCTAAACACAATCATACAGTTTGAATAAAAAGGCACAATTCAAATCTTCTTGAAGTATGAATATGATCACAGAAAAGGGAACTCAGATCTCTCTCTCTATACTTTGGATGGATAGTGACACATGATATAATAGTTTGGAATGGTAAGGTGTTGAAGGGAAATCATATCTCTCTAAAGTTTGGATCACAGATGCAGCAACACTAAGGCTCGTATCACAGTGGCAGTAATCTTAGTTAAGAATTTCGGATCTATGAAGTGGATATGTTCACAATGTAGATACTACCTTGCAATACCTTTTTCTCGATGTTACCTCAAGTGTAGTAAGTTATCTTTGATGACATGACAGTTCATTGTCATGAGAATAGATGATCTCAGTTTATGCTATGAAGAAGATCGAAGTGGAAGAAAGGAAGAGAAGAAGAGAACATGGAAAAAGGACGTGTGTCTTGGTCTCGGAGAGGCTACTAGGTCAAGGGTCTTGGTCTTGGTATTCGTCAATTGGAATCTCTATAAGAAGAATTTGTGCGGGTTTTCCTCTCAAAGAGTGAGAGGTTTTGGCCCTAGATCATAGCCTATATGCTGTGTCTCTTGTCTATTTATATTCATGTATTGGCTATTGTTTGATGAAGAATAATGCTAAGAATCTAACATAAATAAGATCGTAATTTAAACAATTAAAAATGATTCACAAGTAGTCACTAATAGAAGAGAAATCAACTAATACTAATGCCCTAGATTTCTCAACATGGTATCAGAGCTAAGGTGCTGAAGTCAAAGGAAGGGCATCTAATCAAAGAGACATTCAAGGATCGAGTTTCAAGATAACATAAAAGAAAGTCGAAGGTTATCAAAGAAAAAGATCAAGATCTACATTGAAGAATGAAACCCTAGATCGAAGAAGAAGTATACAACAACAAATTTTTTGGAACCTATAGTCATCATCAAAAGACCACAAAGACCCTCATCAAGTTATCTACAAAGCAAGGTAGCTCGAAGTACTTTAAAGTTGAAGATCACATCATCTTGGAAAGAGTCGAAATCCTAGAAGCATTTATGATCTACACTATAAGAGAAGTCGAAGTATCTTGAAGGCGAGAAAGCATTATCATATTCTTCAAAGCTATAAGGCAATCTCCCTATCATTGCAGCAGGGATCCCCTCCTTATCCTTGTAGAAGAGGATCTAAGGAAGCAACAAAACATCCTCATCTATCCCCATGAACAAAGAGAGCTAGATCTAAAGGCATTGTCCTCATAAAAGGAGTAATCTCCTCTCACTGGAGAAGGGTTTTTCATTTAGAAGAAGATCATCCAAAAGGAGCACTAATACATCTTCTTCAACCGTCATCAAAGTGATCAAGTTGAAGATTTCATCTTCACTTGTCAAGTAAGTATCTTTCATTCTTTAATCAATTTGGTGAAATGACTTCGTGTTTGCAAGGAGATATATAAGCTGGTTGGGTCATCGAAATTCCTTGCATGGAAAAGGATGATAGGCATAGTCCTCAAAGAAAGTGAAGTCATTGAACATATCAATGGAAAGGTCTCCTTTGAATACATGGAAATGGATCAAAGGGCTCAAGGGATTCTTATGTAATTAGTCAAAGATACCTCATCCCTATATAGTAGTATTGGAGACATCAAAGGGATATATATGATAGGCTGGTAGACCTATTCTATGAAGATGAGATAAAGGAGGTCACATCACTTAGATTTGATATAACAAATTGAAGGCATCAAAGGATAAAGGGTTATTTTCATAATATCTCAATTGCAAGATCTAGGAGAGATAATCCTCATTGTTCTAAATGCACTAACTGATGAACAAGGTAACAATTTATATGAGGATAAGAAGGCTATCCCATTCAACAACTTGTGGTTTCTATGAGGGATAGAAGAAGATAGGTTGAGGGAAAAAGTGTTGAAGGATCAAATGAAAGGATTCATACATTTTGTCGAAAGGAAAGAAGAACATAACTAAGATTCAATTCTATGAATAGTACATGAAAGATTGTCCTTAGCTTAAGAAGGACAATAACAAGAAGAATAGAGAAGAAGTCCATTTCATCAAAGAAGTGGAGTAAGCCAAAAGAAGCAAGCCCAAGGAAGAAGAAAAGAATTAGAAATAAGAGCTCGTGACATCACCATAAGAAATATGAAGGATGTCTGATAGTGAACTTTGAAGGATATAGCTCTTGGTGACCTCATTGAAATATCAAAGAAAGAATTCATCGAGGACAAGTCTCATCATATATCAGTCAAAAAGGAAACATCTGTTGAACAAGGATATGCGAGATCCTCAAGATTCTCTGATGGAATCCTCATCGGAGGATTCACCAATATAGAATGGAAGAAAGTGTTTCATTAGGAACCCCAACTTGTGGAATTAATGGGATTATGGTATGATGACATAAGGGATGAAGCATATCAAGGGGTTGAAGATCTTGTCAATAAAGGAAGCTGTTGAAAGAAGCCTAGATGACCTAAAGGTAAATGTGGCATGTATGATTTTATTCAATTTTACAAAGTCATGTTGTATGGTTGTAGGTAACTTGGATCACTGCTGTATTTTGAGAAGCATAATCAAAGGAAAGGAATCTCCTCCTATGAAAGAAAGTCAGAAGGCATGAGTCACACTAGATGAAATCAACATAATATGTCCTCATATGAAGTATGAGGTGATCGACTACAATTGAGGAACTCTGATTGGAAGCTCCTAGGAATGAAATGAAAAGTGTGAAGAAAGGAAGGAAGAGATCGTGAAATATGCAACCATGCTAAAGGCTATCAACATCCAGAAGACCAAGAAGATTTGACTAGGAAATCTCCCTCAAAAATATGAAAACTCTGATGGGGGACTGGAAAAGATGGAGACCCTTGACAATGTATATCTTTGGGAGATATGTCAACATGTATCCAGGATGCTGATGAAAACTGGAAGATATCATGATGAAAGACCATCACAAAGGTAATTTTGATTTAAGTGTTCATTTCTTATTTTTGAACAAGTATCTAGATGAGCTTATGCAGGGCTACCGAAGGGAAGAACTATGAATGTCTTCCATGAAGAACCTTGTAGAAGGATGCAATAACCTTCCGGAAAAGAAAGCCTGATGAAGGTAGAAGAACATGAAGCAATTCCAGATGAATACCGATGAATCACTTTCCGATGAAACAAATGATGACATGATTGATGGTATGTGCCCTATGAAGAAGTCCACAAAAGATGAAGACTCCACAACAAAGAAGAAATTCATGACATCGAAGAAAGGAGTTCTTCAAGCAACTGGTTGTCCTATCATCTCTACCTGAGGAGCTGTTGTAGGTCCCTATTTTGAGAGGGAGCCTGGAAAAGTTTTTACTTGAAAGAAACTTGGAAATTCCTAAGCCAAGAGGGAGCTTAAGTACATTCCTTGTGTAGGAATGAGTAAATTCCTTTAATGGAATAGATATGTCCTCCCTAATGAAGAGGGAGAGATAGACACATCATTCTGGTCTTTACCTGGGAAGACAAAATGAGAGCATTGGGTAATAATTTGACATTCGATACTCTTTGAGAATGAAATAGGGAATCCAGTAGAAGAGAAGTCATGGAGGACTGATATTCTTGAGGGCTGGGGAGTCCAATCTAAGAATAGTCCTCATGGGACATATCTTGAGTACCCGGGTAGGGTATCTTCTGAGAGAGACAATGATGAGAGTGTTTATAAATAATTGGTCTCGCCAACATTGAGCTTAGATCTTGTGGAAAGATAGAGCTGTTAGTCAAAGCCTTGCTATGTAACAATGTTGGTTGATATGATGCTAAACAAATGGTTTACAAATCTAATTATTCTTATGAGAAATTCTTTAGATTGAGAATGACCAATTACCATTATGAATACCTCCCTAGTTAAGAGGGAGTGTTGTAAAATGTAAACTAGGTTCGGTCTTCATAATAACATTGTAATTATGATTTTGTAAATGAAGTAAAGAAGAAAACAAAATTATTTTTGTAATGCCTTCAAGAAGTTTATTTTTAGATGGCTCCCATTGAGAGCCTTAGGATTTTTCAAAAGGTCATTTCATGTATAAATATATGGCAAATGTATTCTAGCAAATAGTCCTCCAAAGACAAGCACAATTCTCCTCTTCCTATGTCGGCCTGTAAGATGAAATAATAACTCATGTCGACTCAACTATACAGAGAAACATATATTCAAGATGTCATGTCAGATTAATGTATGGACCAACCACTATAAATAGAGTGAAGTATTTTCGCACTAGCATAATGAATTAGTTTGATACATCTTTGAGTTTTTTGGTAGAAAAAAAGCAGAGAGAAGTTCGATGATGGCAGAGTGAAGTTTGGATGGGTCCCTATGATTTAGGGTATATAGTAGTAGCAAGAAGTTCATATTATCTTGGATACTAGTGTGACTGTCTTTGTGACCTAAGCGCAGTCATACATTTTGAATAAAAAGTCACAATTCAGATCTTCTTGAAGTATGAATATGATCACAGAAAATGGAACTCAGATCTCTCTCTCTCTACTTTGGGTGGACAGTGAGATATGAGATAAAAATTTGGAATGGTAAGGTGTTGAAGGGAAATCAGATCCCTCTAAAGTTTATATCCCAGAGGGAACAACACCAAAGCTCATATCACAGTGGTAGTAACATCAGTTAAGAAGTTTGAATCTATGAAGTGGATATGATCACAATATAGATACTACCTTGCAATATCTCTGTCTCGATGTTACCTCAAGTGCAGTAAGGTATATTTGATGACATGACAATTTGTTTTCATGAGAAGAGATGATCTTAGTTTATGCTATGAAGAAGATCAAAGTGGAAGAGATTAAGAGAAGAAGAGGAGATGGAAAAAGGATGTCTGTCTTGGTCTTGGAGATGCTACTAGGTCAAGGATCTTGGTCTTGGTATTCGTCAATTGAAATCTCTATAAGAATAATTTGTGGGGGTTTCCTCTCAAACAGTGAGAGATTTTGGCCTTGGCTCATAACCTACATGTTGTGTCTCTTGTCTATTTATGTTCATGTATTGGTTACTTTTTGATGAAGAATAACACAAAGAATATAACATAAAGAAGATCCTAATATAAATAATTAAAAATCATTCACAAGAATTCACTAATAGAAGAGAAATCAACTAATACTAATGCCCTAGATTTCTCAACAAAAGTAGCATTGAGAGTTTTTGGATCTCTTAGTCCAAGTCCACCTACTAATTTGGGAAGGAAAATTTTATCCTTGGATATACGAACCCATTTTCTTTTCTTTAATTTATCCTCCCATAGGAAGGATCCTTAAATATTCTAGAATACTTTAAGAACATATTTTGGGTTTGCTATAGCTAAGAATAAGTAAAGGGGCATAACTCAGAATATATTTTAAGAGACCAAACAACCAACACGGTTAAGAGAGTGGAAAGTCCAACTAGGCAACATTGATTTCAATCTGGAAAGGAGATCCTCCCAAAATGTTCCACATAAAGCATTGGATACCTAGGAAGCCCCCAAATATTTGGATGGTAGGGAATTTCTCTAAAAACCTAGAATTGTAGAAATTTTGATTTGGACAATAAGAGAAGTATTAAAGAAAGATATTTGGGACTGACTTAACTTAGTTTATAGTGGTACCAAAAGCCTCCATGAAATCCATTAACACTTTCTTGAAATCTTTTTCCTCCTTTTTTTAGGTAGTCCCATCAACATGGTATGATTCATAAACTATTGGTGAGTTGTAACATGATATTCCCCAAAAAGTTTTAGATCTCGAATATTTAAGGCTTCCATCGTTGCCTTGAGGGAATTATCGAGACCTACCATCATTAGGATGGAGAGGAATGGCAAGAGAGGGTCCCCTTTCCTTATTCCCGTTGTTGGAGAGAAGGTGGCTGAGGGGGATTTGTTGATCAGAATAAAGAAGAAGGCTAAAGAAGTAAGTGAGAGTATCCATTGTGTCCACTGTTTAGAGAGTCCAAATGCCAAAAGAAGATGTTGAATGTACTATTAGTCAAGCTTATCAAACACTTTAAACATATTTAGTTTGATGAGAATACCTTGTTTCTTTGAGGTTTTGAAAGTGTGAATAACTTCATGAGCCAGGATGATACCATCCAAGATCTCAGTTTCTTCAACATAACCCAATTGTATAGGATAAATAAGGTTGGGTAATAGTGATTTTAGCCTAATGGAAATTGATTTTGTAAATATATTGTATATGACATTGTAGAGAGAAATTGGCCTAAACATACTGGGGTCTTCATCCTTTCCTCTTTAGGAACCAAAGAAAAGAGGGTTACATTGAGAGCTAGGAGGATTGTGGAAGATCGACATGTCTTCAGAAAATTCCCAAACATCATATTGAATGATAAACCAACAAGCTTGGAAAAAATCAATCGTAAATCCATTAGGTCCAAAGGGATTTCCATTTCAACACATCCATTACTGCTTGCTCTTCTTCAATGAGAGTGATGCCCCTAAGTCATTTTGGTTCTGAGAGACTAATCAAGGTATGTGCCTTGTGATTTTTTGAATCATTACGAGTCTGTCTAGCTATGGCTTTATTAGGATAATTTTGTAATAGGTTGGCAACTCCTTTCAATGTCCTTATGGTATGTCAATGGAGCACCTTGGTTGTCTTGAATAATAGATATCTGATTATGATGCAGGTGATATCATAGTTTTGTGAAAGTATTTGGAATTTCTTTTGCCCTCTCTCAACCATTTTGCTCTTGATTTCTACTTCCATAATATCTCCTCCTATTATTTTATTTTTTTTCAACCAATTAAAGAGGTTTCCTCCTAGATGAGTGCATATGTACACACTTCAAAGACGATTCTTTGTTGAGTCTATTCCATCTAATCCTCAAGTCTTGTTGGGTTTTGAATATATCGTCAAACTCTTTTATCCAATTTTATGGGACATATTTAATATATTTGAGAGAATTTTGCAAAAACAAGAGCTTATTTCCGCGACTTTGCAATATTTTCCTAAAAGGAGGGGTGATCTAACCAAAAGGATTTGAATAAGAGTAGTTTTTTCTTAGGACTCCCTTGCAAATCCACTTCTAGTAAAATCAAATATTGATTTGATCCTATGGAAGGTAAGATAGAGGAATCAAAATGTCTACCTTAGATCATCAAGAATTCTAAAATAAGGAATTTATCTAAGAGAGAGGCCACTTGATTGACACAACCTCTTCAAATTGTTCCAAGTAAATTTTCCACTTCTGGTTTATAGGTCAATCAATTAAAGTGGTTGAAGGGTTTCCCTAAATCTGTCAGAGTCTTAGTTAAGCCGTTAGATTCCTCTTCATTTTTTTGCTAATGATTTTATAATATTGAAATCACCATCTATCAACCAAAAATTTAGCCTAATGAAGGTTTGAATGGGGATATGAAGGAGCTTATGGATGTTCCCACATATTCAAAATTATCATCTTTATTATTTACATATTGAGGTTAAGTTGGTGCATTTGACTTAAAATTTCGTTTAGAGCTAAAAAATTGCTTATTCTTAGGCAAAGTTTCATTCCATGTTCTACACTCTTTAGTCACATGCCAAATGTGAAGACATCTTTTACGCTTTACTTGAGTCATATATTCACCTTTTCCTAAATGATTATTGTTTTTAGCAGAATCTTGAGATCTCCTAAAAATATTGTCAATTTCGATTGTTTCTTCATGTTCCTTGGCTTCTACATGGTCACAACCATGGTCTTAATTTCTTGAATTATTGAAGATCTTCCTCTTCCACTAACTTTTATTGGATGTGCCTCTTCCTATTGTACTTTCATTGTAAGTACCTTATTCTTTTGAAATTTCTCCTTTTCTTAAGTTGCTAAAGAGAGGATCTTCCCCTAATTTCTTCTTTTTACCATAATTCTTGTCATGTTGCACCAAGAAGTCACCAAGGAAATCCAAAGCTTGATTTCTCCCATTTAGTAGTGAGTTGTATAGTTCATAAGAAATAATAGGGTGACAAACCGTTGATCAATATTGAAGTCATAAAACTTTATTGCACATCCATAAATCCACATTTTAGAATGTCCTATATGATATTATTTAAACATGAGATGTACTCCAAAAAAATATCCCGCTTCTGACACTCTTTTTTAAGGAGCTTTGTGTGAAGAGTCAACCCATTTTGATTTAGGATGAGTATCAAAAATTCACTTAAGGATTTACCATCCATTCTAGGCATTAGAAACATTTTCAATGAGTACAAAAATTTCATCAGTGAGAGAAGATCTCAAAACTACAAGTTCTTTTTCTCTTTTAATTCCCATTTTTCCATTTCTCTAGCATTAGTAGGTTTAACTGGAACTTCATCACTACTATAAACATCTTTCCACAACTCAATATAAATTAATGTGCTTTTCATGTGATGAATCTAAGTGTTATGGTTCTTGGGTCCACGTAATTTTTTGAATCAATGAATAAGTTTACCATTTTGTACATGATGAGTTACTTATCAAGTGCAACACAATAAAAATTGAAGAGTGTTAAGCACAAGATACATTGCACACATTGCAAAAGAGAGATATAGGGGCTTGGAATTAACCCTGTTATAGGCTTGATGAAACAAGTCATTGATAGAGTATTTCACTTGACTCTTATAAACACTTTGATTACAAATATCTCAATTCAAACTTTCAAAATTTAAAAGAGGGGAATTGGTGAATAGTACTACCTACAGAAACATTGATTGAAAGCCTCATTGAACAAATATTCATCCAAATTTATCTTATGTATTCAACATTCTTTATAGATTCATGCAAGAACCTAGAAAAAGTCACTGCAATGCAACATAAAGGGTCCTTAGGTACATTCAAGGAATAAAAGATTATAGACTACTCTCTAAGAGGAAAGGCAATAACTTTACACTTTCTGGATATTCAAATGCATATTTCATAGGCGATATCATCAATTTTATGTTCTTTATTCTACCTACCTCAATAGGTATTATGCATTTGGTTTTAGGTTGACCACCCATTACTTTGGTCAAATCTGTTAGATAGTTTCCAATTTCATAAAGTAAAACTTTACAATTTATTTTTTCTATTTATCAATTTATTTTTTATTGACATATTTCTAATAGGCTATTGGTTGTTATTTTGAAGATCTTATAGGGCTATTCCTCGTAACTCATGATATGATGGTACTTGAATTTTAATGCATGTTGCATTGATCGATAGACAAACTCTTGTACTTCTAAGCAATCTGACAACGATGTTTGATGCGCTGGTCGGGTGTATATAGGTCAAATGTTGTGACTAATTTCACTCAAAGCAAGAAAGAAAAGATCTAATACTTCGCCACATTATCACCCTGATGACGTTTGGGTCTCAGCAACTTGACATTAGCATTTAATGTTGTGGCCATGTGCATATAGGAATCTATCTAGGCGTTGAGTCCATGCCTTAGTCCATAAGTGTCAGCATTGTGAATTAGTTGTTACATTATTTTTTTTAATAAATTTAGAATTATCGTGGTTGGGTTCAATTTATATATGGAAATAAAAATATTTATGGAATTTATGAGATAATCTGTTTAATTATAAAATACGTGTGAGTTTCATCGGTATTTTAAAATATAATTTTTATATTCACAATACAGTTTTATCCTCAAGTCTATCTTTTTAAATTACAAATTCACCTTTTATCATTTTTTAATTATTCAGATGCACACCTTAGTATTCCTTAATAAAGTGAGTGTATGAGCAAAACTTTATAACTTAAATAATCATATGATATTTTCCATATTTTCCATGACATTATTTACATAATTTGAGGCATAATATTAATGGTTAGTTGTTATCTACCATCATTGAAGAAACGTGGAAACTAATTTACAAAATATTAACTTCATATGTCCATAAATTAGTATCCTTTTTTATTATTACAATATTAATATTGTGATAGTAAAAACTTACAAGCAGTAAGCAAATTTTTTTTTTTTTTTTTTGTTACAGTAAACCTATATTACAAACAATTGTGAAAGAATGTACGCACCTCTCTCCAACAAAGATATTGAATGAATGTGAATTTTTTTTTCTATAGATTGCAATATCCCTTTAAAAAAATATGAGTGGCTATGCAATCAATTTGTTTATATATGTAAATCTAACTTTCCAACATGTAACCAATCAAAAATTTATTATTATTGTTGTTGGGTAGGATTGGATTCTCCACCCGGACAATGCTGAATTACAAATAACCAAATATCTCAATTTACCAATGAGTAGAATCTAAATTAACCCAATTCTAAACTTTAACACTAACTTGAATTTAATATTCTTACTTTAGTTTAGTTACATTTAAACTAAGGGGCAGGCACTGGCTACTAAGTAGCCCTTGTTGAATATGGTCCAAACAACAATATCATGGATTTGAGCTAGGCTACAATGGAAAACTCTTCAACAAAGGAAGAATACATCTTAGCTTGGGAATTGGCATGCGAATTGTCTAGCTACATAGAATTTGCAAGATTTTGTGTTTATAGGAGTAAAGAAGTAAGGGTTCTTCTTACCTAGGTGCCAAGGCTACTAGAAGAACCCACAAGACAACCATTTGAGTAGAATATCAATTATTTAACTATTTCCTAAAGTAAGACTAAAGAAAATTTAAAAATTCCTTTGTTAACTTATGATTTAATCTTATCCCTTGATCATGATGTAATCTCAACTATTGAGAGGGAGATTAGGTTTGAGACCAAAATTATAGGAGGAGATAGAGTGAGTTAGTGGCCAATCAGTTGAGCACAATTTGTGTGTTATAACAAACAAGAAGAGACCAGGGTTCAATAGTTCAAAGTAACTCAACATCCAGGAGAGAGTCAGATCGAGTGAGGGCCAAATTTCCTTAGCTCATACCTCAATTGCGTAGCTCCAGTTCACATGTGTGCATAGGAGGAGGAATTTCTCGCTCACATGTGTGAACAAACAAGCATATCTGCATGATCTTTTGGCAGATTGAGTGAGCGATGATTAGATCAATTTACCTTGGAGGATTGATCAATTGTTTTCCTGTGATATAAAAGGGAAGTTTCCCTTGCTGTAAAATTATGAAGAAAAACCCTTTTTCAAAAGAAAATAAAAGACATAGAGTTGCATGTTTTCACAGAAGATGGGGTTTCCCAAGTATATCTTGTGTTCTATGTGTTGAGTTTTTGTCTACTAATTTATTTTCCGATGTTCATGTTAAGTTAGAAAAATCAGTGTATTTGTAATTTAAGTTTCCAGAATGAAATTATTTGTATTTTTGGTTTTTACACTTAAAAAATTGCGAGTCAATTTACTAGGTTTTAAGGAAATCTAACATGGTACCAAAGTTTATTTTATGATTGAAGATTAAGCACATATTTTATCTTCAGGAGTAGGTTTTACAATTCAGAGGGAGCAAGTTTATAGATCGATTTGGTCGTTAGGGTTTCTGGGAAGTGCACATTGTTTCCAACAATGTGATTTGTATTCAGTAATTCGATTTGCCAGGATGGCATATCAGGGTCTCAGATTTGAAGGCAGATTGGAAGGTGGATCCAACTTTAGTTAATGGCATGAAAGGGTAATAGTGGTGCTAGAGGAACAATGGGTTTGGGATTTTGTTAATAATGTCCTGGCCACGCCCATTGACACTCAGCAGTTGGATTAAGATAATAAATTGGATGTTAGGTCAAGAAGGATCATCTTGGAAGGAGTCAAAGACCACATTATCCCAAGAAAGATAAAGAAATGTAGACAACCATCATTGGTCCCAATTAGGGTTCGAGCATGACTAGAAAGTTGGTGTTGAAGGGCAAGCTCAGAAGCATTAAAATGTCCACGTTGGATTTAGTAGTGCCTTATCTCACCAAGTTTTCCAAAGTAAAGGAAGAGCTTACTGGTGTGGATTGAACAATTCTAGATAAGGATATGGTAAAAATGTTTGTATTTGGTTTCACCAAGTTGTGGCAGGCCTTAATGAACAAGATGTCCACTCGAGAAAACTTTCCATATTGGGAGTGTTTATGGGGTGTGCATCCAAGAGGAGATTCATAGACAAGCTCAAGCTATATCTCATGTTGAGAGAGCGGAAGATGAAGAAAAAATTTCTCTAGCCAGTAAGGGGAACAGGTCTAAGGGTAAAAAGAGAAGTGGTGGTGGTGAGCCGAGTTCTAAGGGTGAGAAGAAGAAAAAGGATCTCAACAAGCTCAAGTGTTTTTCATACCATTGGTTTGGGAATTATGCTACTAATGCCCTAGTAGGAAGAAAAGGTCCAAGAAGGACTAAGTAGTAGCCTCTATAGAGATTGATGAGTTCTCTTCTCATTTTGAGAAGGAGTTTTCACTCATTGCTTACACGACCAGCTTAGTGGCTACCAGTTTATGGTATATGGACAATGACGCATCCTGTCATATGACGAGAAACAAGAAGTATTTCAACAAACTATCACAAAATGACATACAGTTTGACATTGAGATGGGAGACGATGGGAAGTACTGGGTTGAGGGTACTGGTACAGTTCGTTTTGAGAGGGATTCTGGAAACCCTCTATATCTCGGAGATGTTCTCTATGTACTTGGGCTTAAGAAGAAACTCAGTTTAATTTCAACTTTGGAGGATAAGGGGTGCGAGGGAACCTTTAGATAGGGTAGGGATTTTATTTATTTTTAGATTTATGTGGTTGGGATTGTTGATTGAGAGAGGAAGACCCACAAAGTTAAGGATTACAGTCGACGTTTTAGAACCACCATCTAGGTCCATCTTCAAGACCCGAAGAAATGTGAAGAACATGAAGGGTGATAAATATTTGGGAGAGTGAAGGATGCACCATTCAAAACCCAAAATGGAAAACATGGACTAAAAGCATAATTGAAATTGTATAGATATATTTTTTTAAAAGAAATGATTATATTTCTATTAATCAATTTGGAATCTAGCCAGAACCATTACATTCAAAAGAAACAAAGTTTCCACAACCCTCCAAAAATGGTTTGTCCAAAGTCTATGATTATGCATAGATGTCCTTTCTATATTTTTTTACATCATTCTTCTTACAGTCCTGCCGAAAAACCCCATTTATACTTACATACCTACATAACATAATATTAGTAATGCTAAAAACTTAACTACCTGGTTCGCTCCACGTCATTCTACTCGAATTCTTCCATGACAACGGCGTCCGCTTCCTCCTGTTGGATTGTGTCCACGTTGAAAAGATTTGGAAGGAGAGCCCATACCTCACCTAATGCCAAATCCTAGTCAACACTCTCACCAATACCAAAGACTTCTTTTAACATTGAGACGAGTGCATTCTCCACCTTCACTTTAGAATTTTTCATTTTGAAGTCAAGGTTTTCCATATTGGATAAAATTAACTCCACTACTGCCTACACATTCTCAACATCTTTCCTCATACCATCCAGTTTCTTATAAACGAAGGAGAAATGAGAGCGGTCTTCAGAGATTATTTTTCCACCTATCCTGGATATCATATCCTTAAATTCCTACTTGAACACTCAATCGATTTTTCATGAGGAGCCTCTAGCACCATTTCCTGATGAGGAGGCCATTTCTTCAGCATAATGAAAAATGAATGGAAAGCCATAGTGCTTGCATCATGCACAACCAGCCAATCTTAGCTAAAAAATGATGGCATGGGAAATCCCTTTTATTTTAATGCTACTCGATTTCATTACACACCTTGCTACCATATTGGAATTCATTGCTTCTTGATCTAAATCATGAACCCACATGATCGATTTGAGGCGTTCCTCCTCGATGACAAAAATAAGTATCCTTCTCCTCTAGCCTACCTTAAATCTTGAACTACGACATCCCACCTATCCCCATGCCTACCATTAATCCTCATTATTATCCATTTTTTGGATGAAGATCCCTTCATGATGTTGGGACATCCACAACAAAGCAGATGTACCATCAGATATCTATAGAATTTAATCAACCTATCATGCAGATTATCCTCCTTAATATTTCTCCTGCATTTCAAGGTTCTTAGTGTATAATCAATCATGGAATACGAAAAGTGGAGGTTATGACCTTACCCTCCCTCAATTCTCCTTGCTCCAAGTTGACGCCCATATTGGCTTGGACATCCGCCAAAGAATTATTCACACTCTTAATATGATAGAAACATAGAATCTCAAATTTATCCACAATCAAATTGATTATTTGCATAGTTGGCATTAAATTGAACTCCTTATGTTTTAGGTTGATACAGTTTTGAATGGTTATAAGAGAGTCTCAAAATACACTTAATTGAAGAATTCCTTTAGCAGCTGCCAACATGAGCCCTTGTCATTGTCCTAGTTCTTCCACCTGATTATTCGAGGCTAATCCCACTCCCCACACAAACTTTGTTTTCTACTTTTTCATTGGGGCAATAGATAACCCCTCTCGCTCTTGCCTCCCCCAAAATTATATGACATTAATATATAAATGATATAAAATATATTATAATATAATTTTATATTTTAGTGTTATATAATAAATGGCTATCAAAAGAGTATATTGTATTATTTATAGATCTAAGTTATAAATATATATCTATCATGAAGTATCTTTTAAGAATAATATATATTAAACCTAAGTTAAGCCTAACTTAGGTTTAATATACTACTATAGCTTAACTTAGGTTTAATATATGTTAATCCTAGAATATTCTTCATGATAGATATATATTTATAACTTAGATCTATAAATAATAGAATATAAATAATGAATATACTCTTTAGATAGGCATGTTATAAATGATGAAAGATATTATTAATAGAATTTTATATTTAGTTTATAGATTAAATGCCTGCTTGGTGTTATATAATTTAGTAATTATATAATATACTTTCATAATTTTCTCTTTATTAATATACTTTCATTAATTATAAAAATTGCCTATCTAAAGATTATATTGTATATTTATAAATATTATATCTATTATGAAGTTTATTAATAATATTATATATTATATATATATATATTATATATTATAATATATATATATATATATATTATATATATATATACCTAAGTTTAAGTTTAACTTTATTATATATATCCATCCAAAAATATATTTCATGAAAGATATATATTTGTAACTTATATTTATGAATAGTACAATATACTCTTTAGAGAGGCATTTATTATATAACACTAAAATATAAAAATATGTATAATATATTTTACATCATTTATATATTAATATTGATATAATTTCAAATTTTTTTAGTCCTTGTCAGCTATTTAGGGTTTTGAATGGCGCATCCTTCACTCTTCTTAATATTTGTTACCCTTCATGCTCTGCACATTTTCCTCAAGTCTTGAAGATGGACTTGACTGATGGTTCTGAAATGTTTTTTGTAATACTTAAATATGTGGATCTTCCTCTATCAATCGACAAAGGTAGGGTTCTTATAAAACACTCAGACTCCAAGGTGCTAAGGTATATTGGGGTTAGGAACAAAATCTT
>APFE031008542.1:136452-224563 GCA_000404065.3 Pinus taeda
TGGCACAAAAATCGAGGTTAAAGGGTTGACCGTTTTGCTGCTGCGTTGACTTTTAGCTTGCTGCCCCTGCGTTGACTTTTCAGGACAACGTTGACTTTTGCAGAATTGACTTGGGTTGAGTCATCTACTGGTTGGAGGGTTGTTGTGACACATGCTGGGCTGGCTGACCAAAGGAGACTTTGCTGGTTGAAGCATCCTGTTGACCGCCGAAACGAAAACACACATTTTTCCTGTTTCTGATTTGTCTTCTGTAAGATCTGCTTATATGTTCTATCTGCATTTTGCTTAACTACTTGTATGATTGCTGTGTGAAAAGTGAAATTGCTCTTAGCATAGAACATCTACAAAACTTTACAATCTTGTACTAATTATAGTTTGAGGCAGATTTAACATTGACTAACAAACGAGGTTGTGACTCAAGAAGTTAGCTTAGAGAGTTATGGCACAAACACATGGGGCATTTTCACCATGGGGTGCTGAAAATTCTTAAGGAGATAGAAACAAGGTTGCCACAGTGAAACATGGATCAACATGAGGTGTGCAAGGGTTGCACACTTGGAAAGTATGCCAAGTCATATTTTCCTAGCAGTTACAACAGGGCCAAGGGTATCTTGGACCTTGTTCATTCAAATGTTTGTGGTCCTTTCTCTATAATATCCCTCAATGCGTATAACTATTATGTCACTTTCGCAGATGATCACTTGAGGAAGACTTGGAAATTTTTCATGAAGAAGAAAGATGAGGTCTTGTCGAAATTTCCAGAGTTTAAGTCTTTATTTGAGAACCAAAATGGAAATAAAATCAAGGTGTTGAGGTCTAATAATGATGGGGATTATAACTCAAACACATTTAAGGAGTTGTGTGCCAGGGAAAGCATCAAGAGGGAGTTGACTATGCCATATAATCCTTAGGCAAATGGGTGGCAGAGCATAAGAATAGGGCCATAGTTGGAGTGGCCAAAGGCATGTTGCACGACCAGGGGCTACCTAAGTTTCTTTGGGTTGAGGCATGCAATACAAAACTTTTCTTGTAGAACCAGAGCCCATAGAGTGTTGGGGCGAGTTACACCAAAGGAGGTATTTACAGGGATGAAATAAGATGTGTCTCATTTTCACATATTCGGTAGCCTTGTGTAATGTCATGTACTAGAGGAGAAAAGGAAAAAGTTGGAGCCCACTGCAGAGAAGTAAATCTTCATGGGTTATAACGAGACATCCAAGGCGTATAGGGTGTACATTCCAGCACACAGGAAGACAATCATTAGGAGAGATGTGGATTTTGAGGAAGATAGGGCTTAAAGAAAGTCCTTAGAATGTGATCTAAGTACTATGTACGAGGAGGAGCAACATGCTCCCAAGTAGGATGTCCAGTCAACACCTCAAGCCATAATTTTGCATCGGTAGGATGAGGATGAGATGGGCACATAGATGGAGGAGAGAGTGGAGCCCACTCAAGTAGTGACTCTCAACACAGGGAGAAGGAGAGTGACATGGAAAAATCAATTGATCCAATAGGTGCAGGAGAAAGTTGGTGCTCCAAGTACATCAATTTAATAGAGCAGACAACCACAAAGGTACAAATGATATATGGCACTTATGGAAAAGTTTTTGGATACTGAGCATTCTAGTTATCAGGAGGTAGCCACTTAGTATGTGTGGAGAAATTCCATGTTGGAGGAGTATGCCTCCATCATGAATAATGATGTTTGGGAAGTGGTGAAAAGGCCAGAGAGAAAACATGCGGCATACCCTCACTAGTTCTGTAAGATCAAACATGGAGCTGATGGGAGTATCAAGAAGTATAAGGCAATATTTGTGGAAAAGGGGTTCTCACACGTAGATGGGATTGACTATGACAAGACCTTTGCTCCAGTTGCTAGATATTCATCTGACAGGGCTGTTGCGGTGATGCAACATAGATGGGGTGGAATATTCACAAAATGGGCCTAAAGACAACTTTCCTCAATGGGGTTGTTGAGGAGGGGATTTATATTGACCAGCCAAAGGTATTTGAGACATGCAGTAGGGATACTCACGTTTGCAGAGTCAAAAGAGCCTTATATGGGCTCAAATAGGATCCACGAGCATGGTATTCTCAAATATATAGTTACCTCCAAGGATTGGGATTTTCCAAGAGTGAAGCAGACCCCAACCTCTACTACATTGTTGTGGGAGTTGAGCCACTCATTCTGATGCTATATGTAGAAGATATTATTTTGACAGGTGCAGGTAAGTGTTACACGTCATTTTGTCACCATTAGAAAAATGACCACCAATCCGGATCTCTCATTATTCGATGAAGTGTTCTAAGCATTCCCCTACAATGTTGGAAGCAAAACAATCCCAAAGACAACAAGAATCTTGGATTACATTGCTCAAAAACCTATTTTTAAGCACTTGCATAGTTTCCCCAAACATTCCTTGTGCAAGCACAATTTTGACCATTATGACCTGCACAATCCTGTGCTTTGTCTTCCACTAAAAACTGCACAAATCTCTTAATGAAGATAAAAATAAAAACTTATTTCTAGAAGCTTTGTTGGAGGAATATTTCCTAACTGAAGGCCTCGAGCCCCTACATACTTGGGCCTCATCCCTCTGTTCATGGAGAAAACTCCCTCTCTTTGTGGAACCCTAATCCCTCTCTTTATGGATCTCATCCCTTGAGAAGAGGATCTCAAACGTCCTCCTCTTACCCTATAAATTCAACACAGACCATAAAGTAAAGGGGGGCTTTGGAATGTAAAATTATGCTATCAAATTAGACTGGAAGGTTGTCACCTAAAGGGAGGGTTGGAGACTATTGGGAGGAGGATTACATCATCAAGGCTAAGGTTGTACTACTCCTTATTCAAGATTAATACAAGAAACTATTTCTTTCCTATTTTCACTTGTTATGATGTTATTTGCAAAGATCCTTGATCTTTTGCATAGTTTATAACTAAATACTAGATTAACATGGTGATCTATTCTATGTTGCAATTTCCATTCACTTTTTGTTTCACTCTTTATTTATGTTATGCTTTTATTCCTTGTTCCTTTCAGTTTATGCATATCTTCTCTTGAAGCAATGAGGAAAGGATTTTGAAAACATCGAAAGGAAATCCACAAGCATTTCATAGAAAGGTAAGAGGATCTTGCAGATTTCATACATCATGTTTCAGTTATAGATTAAGGAACAATAAAAATTACTTGTTTGTTTGTTTCTAGATTTGTCTTTGAATCTAGGGAGATTTCTCTTGTTTGCAAGAGCGATTTGTCCACCATAATAGTAAGCTCATTCAGGAGTGCAAGAGATATCTTGCAGGTGAGTTTGAGATGACAGATATGGGGTCGATGCACTATTTCCTTGGGTTGGAGGCTTGGCAGGGATGGGATATCTTCGTGGGAAAGGGAAAGTATGTCCTGCAGATTTTGCTAATATTTCACATGCAAGATTGTAGGTCCATGACCACACCTCTAGCCACAAATTGGAGGAAGGTGGATACATCCAGATCAGAGCGAGTAGATCCCACAATCTACTGGTGGTTGATTGGGTCACTGATGTATTTGGTTAACACGAGACCATACACATGTTTTTCAATCAACTCTTTGAGCTAGTTTTTGGTAGAGCATACCAACACGCATTGGGTTGCTGTTAAGCATGTGTTGCAATATCTCAAGGGGACAATAGAGCATGGAATGTGGTATAGATAAGTTGATGAGATGAGGCTTGAGGGCTTCACTAATGCAGATTGGGTAGGGAGATCCATAAATAGGAATAGCACATCAAGATGCATACTTAGTGTAGGATCAACATTTTTTCTTGGTTTAGTAAAAAACAGAGATCAATGTAAATTACATTGATCTCAGCTTATGTCGAGTACATGGCTACTAGTTCGGTGGGGTACAAAGCTATTTGGTTAAGCAAGCTTCTCGTGGGTTTGTTTAGGACAAATTTGGAGCTTACTATGATCCATTGTAACAATTAGAGTTGCATTAATCTCTCTCAAAAACTATTTTTTCATGATCGATATAAGTGCACTAACATAAGTTATCACCACATTAGAGATATTTTTTCAGAGAGGTATAGTTTCTCTCAAGTACATACTAATGGAGGAGAAGACAACAAACATTCTGACCAAGGCTTTATTAGGGACCAAATTTGTTTACCTCAGAGAGAAGTTGGATGTAGCGCATAACACCTTCCTCTTTAAGAGGGAGTGTTGATTAGAGTAGAGAAGTAAGGGTCGTACTTTCCTAGGTGCTAATGCTAGCAGAAAAACCCATAAGACAACCACTTTAGTAGAATATTAATTATTTAGCTATTTCCTAAAGTTATACTTAATAAAAATAAAAAATTCCTAACTTAACTTATGATTTAATATTATCCCTTGATAATGATTTTATATTAGTCAGTGAAAGGGAGATTAGGGTCGAGATCAAAATTATAAGAGGAGATAGAGTGATTTAGCAGTAAGTCCGTTGAGCACAAATCATGTGTTAAACAATGAGAGGAAAGAGTGGGGTTCAACAGTTCACAGTGGTTCAACATACAAGAGAGAGTCAGTGCGAGTGAGGGATGCATTATCTTAGCTCAAACCTTAGTTGCATAGCTCTAGTTCACGCATGAGCATAGGAGGAGAAGATTTGTGCTTGCACATGTGAGAAGCCAAGCAAATATGCACGAAATTTTGGTAGATCAAGTGAGCATTCATCAGATTGATTTATCTTAGATGATTGATCAATTGTTTTCCCGTGATAGAAAAAGGAAGTTTCCCTACTTGTAAAATTATGACAAAAAAACATTTTGCTAAAGAAAATAACAGACACATAGAGTTGTAGGTTTTCCCCAAAGTTGGGGTTTCCTGGGTATATCTTACGTTCTATGTGTTGAGTGTTTTTCTTATGATTTATTTTCTACTGTGCACGCTATGTTAGAAAACTCAATTTATTTGTGATTTAAGTTTCCAGAACACAATTATTTGTGTTTCTAGTTTTTACACTTAGAAAATTGCAAACTAGTTTATTGAGTTTTAAGGAAATCTAAGATTTTTGTGTTATTTAAAAAATACCAACTACTTTATTTATTGAAAACTAGTCAATAGTAAATATAAAAAATAATACAATATTTCATTCTAATACCAAACATTTTTACACCAAGTATCACTTCATCAAAACAATCATCAACAACGACATCATCAAGCCAAAATATTTTCCATCTGAAGATTAAAATTCCTGGTATTCTCACCAAATGGATAAGTAAAAATAATATTCACTATGTTTAGAGATGAACTTCACATTTATAAAATTAAGTTTTCAGATTAAATAGGGAAATGTTAGCTAGAAATACTAAAGTTTATTTACATATGTTTTTTCCTAGAAATAAAATAAAGAAATTTATTCTATAAGATAGGTATTTTCTAGAAGTAAGATTGTTTGTATCACATCCTTGTCATAATGGCTATCATTACATTGTTAGTCAATGGAACATGGCATGTTGAGAAAAGGCTATAAAGGTTATATATACACTAATCCTCTCACCTATTATGTATTTTTTTCTTTTCCTAATTAATAAAACTATGCATTTGAGGATACTTGGTGAATGTTAACAACCATTGCACATAGAGTTCTTCTATGTTAGATTTTCCAAATATAAGTAACCCTATTGAATAGGGGAAATGGCCATTATGTTTAGAAAAAAAGAAGGATCGATAAAGTCTTCAAGGAATCTCCTATAGAAACCAAATAAGAAAATAGTACCAACTCTTCCAATAAATCTATGAATGTATCATTTCTGTGTTTAAGGAAACACCAACGTTAGTCACAAAATGCAAGGATAGAGAAATATTATTGCAATGAATGAAGAACGAGATATAATTGGATTTTGAATATAAGTTAGAAACCTAGGAAAGAATAATTGTGTTGTAACTAAAACAATCCCATTATTTTGTGATTTTTTCATAAAATAATGAGCATACTTCTAGATTTTTCTTCATTTTTCTTGTTTTAGGTCTTGTTTGTTTTTCATTTTATTAAATGTCATAAAATAATGAACCTCCTAGAATTTTCTTCATTTTTCATGTTTTAGATCTTATTTGTTTTTCATTTTATTAAATGTGGACTTGGAGTGGTTATGACTTTAACAAATAAATTTATTGTTTCATTAATATTTATAATTGAAAATCCAATTTACTTCATAATCATGTGAGTAAATACTTCCAATGTTTAAATTTCTACTCAAAAGGGATGAAATTTGAAGAACTCATTGCTAAACCCTAAAATTTTGAATATTCAGATATCAATGTATTAAGTAATTTTTAATCATATCTAGTATCCAAAACATCCTTAAGTCGTTCCCCTTTTGATAAGGCCACATACCGGATGTCCGTATATCCTTTACAAATGTGATGAAAAAGAGCATATTCTAATATTTTTGGGGTTATATAGCTATTGTATTTGAATCCAAGATAAATTGATGGTTACTAAACATGGAATATCCCATATGATCGAATCTCGAATATTATAATATATAAAATAAATTTGGTGTCTGGGTGTTTCTATGATAGTAGTTTTTAAGTTTGATTTTTTGGAAAGTTTTCCGATCTAATTTGTTTAAAATTCAGCAGGGATTCGTTGGAATCACATGTTTGATGAGTGAACTCTTCACAATTGAAGTTCTTGAGGGGCCTTTGAGGGTGCTGAATGCAGTCAAAAAACTAGTTTAAACAACACAAATAAGATTTGGCCACAATTGTTTTGTCGAATTCTAGCTAGAAATCCATCGAAAACTCCAAAAAATCATACTTAAAGACTACTTCATTTCTATGACATTGCAAATATCAAAATACTAAACTCACTCACAACTACTTCATTAAAAAATTGAAATAATAAACAAAAAAAACAATTTACAAATTTTAAATTATATATTGGTATGAGCTATGTAAATATATCCGAATTTGGGTGGAAGCATAAAGTGTGATCCATTTGACTTCTTGGATGCCAGATATTTGGATGCATGTCAAATAATATAATATATCTGAATCCAGGACAAATGTTTAATGCACACGATACCATTTCCCCGGATTTCATATGCCCATATACATTTCAATTTTGAAAATGTATCTAGATGTATTGCATTTCAAATACCACTTGCATGCAAAATGACAAATAATAAAAACATGATATTTTCAGTTAAATTGTGAAGTTATTTTTCTTATCTCTCTAGCACATATAGATCCACTAAAAACTCGAGTAAACACTTTATTCTTATCCTACATGACTAGATCCAAAAATTTTTCCAATCACCTACTCTATTGCATCCATATCTAGCCAAAAGATTAAAAGGTCTCATTAGCATGTTTTAATAACTCTTGGTTATTGAATGCAAAATTACTTATACACACTTATCTAGATTTGAATTAAATGAATAACAACATCTATCATATCTCGAATACATTTGAATGTCTGAAGTCCTTGCATTTACCACATACACTAAAATTCTTTTAAATGCCAATTTAACTATGTTGTTAGGTATAATGGCTAACACTATCATGATTTGAAATGTTCATAAATGTATTTCCTAAGACTTAAATGAGATCCTTTACATATCAATTTAAAGCTTTTACATTATAACAAGGTTGTTCTTTGGACAGGTTTGTGTGCACTTTGGTGTACCGAGGAGCATCTTCATTTGAGACAAGGAAACAAGATTTCTTAGTGCATTTTGGACTACATTGTGGGAGAATATGGACTATGAGTTAAAAAGATAATCAACATTCCATCCATAGACAAATGGGAAAATAAAATTAGTCAACATTACTTTGGTTTAGCTTTTGAGATGTTATAATCAGAAGCATTCAAAGGTCTGGGATAAAAATATGGTATATATACAACACCCTTATAACAGAGTAATACATGCTTATATTGGTGAGTCCCCATTTGAAACTTGTTTTGAATATTTTCCACTTTCACCTTTGGATATTGCATATGGGCAGCAGGGAGGGGTGAGGGAGGATCTCACAGGGGATGCTTTAAGGGTAGAGAAATTTGTGGGGAAGATTAGGCCAATCCATTTGTAAGTATAGGAGAAGTTAAAGAAGTCATAGGAAAATTACAAGGCTAAACATGATCAACATATAACAAAGAATTTATTCAAGGCGGGAGACAAAGTATACTTACAATTGAACAAGGAGAGGCTACAGGGTCCTAGTAAGAAAATCAAGGCTGTGTGGTATGGTCCCTTCAAGTTACTATAAAATGTGGGAGATAACACCTATAGACTTAGTCTAGCCCAATAAATGTGCCTTTACTCAACATTG
The DNA here is from genome assembly GCA_000404065.3 of Pinus taeda. Classification (NCBI taxonomy): domain Eukaryota; kingdom Viridiplantae; phylum Streptophyta; class Pinopsida; order Pinales; family Pinaceae; genus Pinus; species Pinus taeda. Next base: position 144,752 of record APFE031008542.1, read on the forward strand.
AATGTGGAAAATATGAAATTTTTTTACCTTCTATGCTGGATCAAGAAGAGGAGTAGGTATTACCTTCTATAGAGAATGTAGCACAAGATGTTGAGGTAGAGTTGAAAGAGGATACAATTTCTGAGAAGAGATCTAAAAATACAAGACATGGACAACATGACCTTTGGTAGATTGGGTTGAAAGGAAAACTTCTAGGAAAGGCTAAATGTTACTCTTGGGAGAAGTTAGAGGAAAAAACCCCACCTCATTCATTAAAACATTTTGGGGGGGGAAATCCTCCCAAAATGGGATATATGATTTGGATTAGATCATTATCTTCTTTTTTAGTCATCTCAATTCTTTTGGGGTGGAAAAATCAGAGAGTAGTTGTAGCAGCAAGACCCAATTTGGAGAATTAGGGTTATAAACCTTATAGGATTAGTTTGAGGCATTGAATGAATTTTTTTGATGGGTAAAACTTTATTGCTAAAGTACGGTACCCTAGGATATTTTAACCTTGAATAACTTTCCAACGGTGAGAGGATCACACAAATCAGAGTTTGTATGCAAAAATTATGCTTCTCAGAAGTCGACCTATCGTGAATGACTACCATAATTCCATAGGATGCCATGCAAACCCTTGTTACTCATGGAAAATGGGCTAGCCATGTAGGAAATATGAATACGATTTTAGAAGGTTCAATTTATAACTCATACTGAGGGTTGAATGGGTCAAATTTAACCCTTAGATGGCTATTAGGATGTGTTATAACTAGGCCACTAGAAGGAAAATGAGTTATATTCTAGTGCATTTCTGTTCCATAGTAGAGTAGAGTAGTTGAGAGTGGATATAAAGGGGGTATAACATAAAGGGTTTGTGTTTTGTAGCATCTCACAGGCTATGGATCTCACTCCATAATATTTTCACTAATTCCATTCAAAGAAAAATATAGTAGAGTAGCCTCACCTTCTCGCTGAGTTTTCTCTTGAAAGGGTTTCCTAGATAATATATTAGTGTTATTGAGGTTTGTGATTGGTTGTTTTATATGTTCTCTATTTTTTGCATATTTGTATTTTCATGCATAAGGCGAACACAAAAATTTAATGGATCCATAAAATCTAAGGAAATTTAACCTTCATAGTCTATATTTCAGATTTCAATATATTTTTACTAGATTTATTGTGACAAACTGTCTAGTGGAATATCCATGGAAATTTAAGGATAACACACGCACTCAAAAGTTCCCAACATGTTCTTATGGGAGTGTTGAACTACTTTTCAATTCCTTGAAATGAATTATTCACCAGTGATATATATTAGACATGAATGAAACAATTTAGGATGAAATTTGTCACATGCTCTACTTTATAACATGAGAATACAATATTCTTCTTAATTTTTCACTAAAATATTGGATTTTGACATTATATTATTGTATTGATTACAGAAAGAGAAGGTTGTAATAATTTTCTCTCATCATTTGTCTTTATAAAAATATTTGAATACCTCTTTTCACAATCAATATTTTGTAAAAGTAATGGGTGATGTTTGCCTAAGTTTTCAATCATTGCTTGGGTTTGTAGATATACATAGTGTTAATTGTAATGCAATTGAATGGGCAACAATAAAATTTTCATAAAGCACACAATTTAAAGTTTCTTTTCATATAACATTTCTTCTCATGCCTTATTGAACTAGGGGTGGACATGGTGGATGTTAGAGTTTGGTCTATAATAATGTTCCTACACTTGTAAGAATGGAGAATAATTAAAGTTTATGTGCAACCATTCCAAAGGGATAGATAAGACGATCAACATATGATCTTGCAATGGGAGAGGCATCAAAATTAGACGACTTCTCCATTGATTTCTTCCATGAATGTTGGGATGTAGTGCAAAAGGACAAATGAGAGAACCTTATGGAGTCCAAATATGCAAGGCCTGTGCTCAAAGCTCTCAACTCTAACTTTGTTTCCCAGAAATCAAAGTGGAGGTAGATCCATTTCACTTCAACATGGCTTATAATATAATCCTAAAAGTGATGGAAAAATATGTTGAAGATAATCACAGATATACTTATCTTGAAGAAATGGGTTGGGAAAGAAAATTTTAGATGACATCAACACTTGCTAAGAAATTATCCACTCCCTTAAGTCTTATAAAATAAGTGGAAAACTGATCAAACTACACTTGTCTAAATCCTACATTCCATTGAAATGGGATTCATTATCAAGATGTTGGAGGCCTTGGGGCTTTGTGAAACATGAATCAAGTAAGTCTATGCCTTGCAATTACTCAGGCTTTACTTGGTTCTCCTCAATGGCACACCAACTTCTCCCTTCAACCCAAGTAGAGGCCTAATTAGGGAGACTTGTTATCCTGATATGCCTATATCCTTATAGTAGCTAAGAAATATGGGGGAACTACAAGCACTCAAGGGAGTTCAACCCACTCCACCTTGAGAAACAATCTCTCGCCTACCATTTATGGATGATAACTTGAAGGCAGGGAGGGCCTCTCTAAAGGAAGCAAGGGCCCTAAAAAAATCATAAATTATTTTCCTAATTGCATTGAGAGGAATGATAAATGAATAAAAATATAAGGTCTTCTTGTCCACACTAGACTAGTTGTGTAAAGAAACATCAACAAGAGCACATTCGAAAAGATTTGCTTTGGGGTGAAGCTACAATGGGGAGGAAAAGGAATTTGGTGGCCCAATGTGATGTTTCACCCTAAAAACCTTAAGAGGTATAGGGATTTAAAAGCTTAAGCTTCTTATTCAAGCCTTGATTATAAAGGTCATATCATGATGAGTGAATGAGGGGGAGGCATTGTGGGCCCAAACATGGATGGTAAAATGTATTAAACACTTGGACTAGAAAGATATCCTCATAATGAATTCAATGCCTAAGAGTTTTATATTATGGAATAGCCTTAGTACATGACTCAAGTATCCCAAGTTTTAGGATTTTGAGATGTCAAGAATGGGGAATATGCCTTGTTTTTAGTTGATGCTTGGGAGTAACATGAGACTATACAAAATAATGATGATATTGGAGAATTAAAACAAGTGTTTGAGGTAGCTATATTGAATAAAGTGTAACTAGGTTCTGTCCTCATAATGACATGATCTTTGGAAATGATGTAATAAAAGAGAATAAATTTATTTTGTATGCCTTGCTGCATGGGTTTCATGAGAAAGAAGTGTCACTAGGTCAAAAGACTTCTTCTTGATGTCTCTAGGATTTATTAATATGTAAAAGAGTCAAGTCATGTATGAAAGAGCTCTTCATGAGCCTATGTAAAATGTAATAAAGCTAAAGTAGCCCTCCAAGACCAAGAACAATCCTCCAAAAGCAAGCACAAGAAGATTGCAAGAAAAAAGTGAAGAAGGACATCATGTCGGCTTCAAAAATGAATTAAATACTTAAATTTCATGTCATCTTGGGTAAAAATACATATTAGTTCAATAGTTATAATTAGCTCAAAATAAGAGGCTCAAACCACTATAAATATGCATCTAGGGTATCTACAAATGACAAGTACAAAACTCGCGATTTCCTCTCTCAAATTTTGCATGGGCATGGAGCAAAGATCCGCATCTAAGGAGGAAAAAATTCGAATGGGTATAGGAGCAGGCAATGGCAACTTCAGATACATCCTTGCACCTTGGTTGGCACAATCTCATACAAGATATAACCTCAGGCAACTAGAAATTCGGACAAGTGTCTCTGTGCTTCGGATGGGCATCATAAAGATGTCATCTAGGTCTCCTTGCAGTAAAAGAGTCTCGACATAATAAGAAGCAGTAACTAGGAAAATATCGACACGATGTGAAGAAGTAGTAACCATTACAATCTCAACATCAATAAAAAGGTAAGGATCTCAAGAACATCATCACAATCTCGGTGGATGTATACATATGATGGTAAAAGGTTCATTGTCTTAGCATAAGGAGGATCATAATGATCCCTTAGTTTCCCTCACAGTGTCACATATTTATCATGAAGTACGCCCTCAACATGCTCATAGTCAACATGATGATGATCTTAGTAAAGGGTATAGTAATGATCCAAGTGCAGATGGAGGCATGGTGCAACAATCATCATAATGAATTCAGAGAATCAAGATCACAATGAAGATCTTAATGAAGACAAGAGACCTCATTGAGGTGATGAAGATCTAAGCGATGCAGTAGTGATGGCCTCATTGGTGCAACAATGATGATGATCTCAGCGGTGACAAAGAAAAAGGGTTAGGGTCTTGGTCTTGGAGTGGCATAGCAGGTCAAGGGTCATGGTCTTGGTATTCATCAATTAGAATCTCTATAAGAAGAATTTTGTGTGGGTTTTCCTCTCCAAGAGGGAGAGGTTTTGGCCCTGGAAGAAAGCCAATTATTTTGTGTTCTTTTCTCTTTTGTTGAGCCGTTTGATGAAGCAAACACACACTAATAATAATATGAAGACCAGGCTAAGATAAAATTGCAAAAGAACTTCACAAATTGTTATCATGTTAAGAAGAATCACCTTAATTTTTTAATGCCCTATATTCTTCAACATGGTATCAGAGCGAAGGCTCAGAAGTCAAAAGAAGGGAAAAAAAGAGACATTCAGGGGTCATGTTTCTACAAGGCATCAAAGCTAGCTGAAGGAATCAAGATCTACATCCAAACGTCAAGACCTAGATCAAAGAAGCAACCTACAACAACAATCTACAACAACAAGGGTTTTGAAAGACAACAATCAAAAGATGAAGCATTTAGATCTCAAGATACATGGCAACGACTACCACAGATTTGGTCTATGTCATACCACAATGATCTCAATCATCTCACAATGGCATGATCTCAACATACCAGTGATTGAATATTTTTTATAAATAGAACAAACTTGACAACTCGAATTTCCAAAAATCTTGATGATACATACTCCAAGGCATATAGAAGCAGATCATCTACATCATAGTGTTCAAGAATGGGTCTCACTACACCTTAGTCATATTTTGTATAGACAGTACTCGATGTAGAATGAAGGTTTTCATTAACACAACCATAATAAAACTAACTGATGGGTCTCCATACATTAGGGCAAGCAACCTCAAGTCAATGCTACATACTACAAGGTTCCTTATGTAGCCCAATTATATCAACAATTTGTTGATATATAAATCAAGATAGCGCGAAGGCAAAGAAGGAAACATGCCTATCAAAGATCTCAGTCGAAGGAAGCATCAATACTTCTTCTCCAACTTCTACCAAAATGATCAAGTTGAAGGTTTCATCTTCACATCTCAAGTAAGTATTTTTATTAATCATTTTTCTTTGAAATGACTTCATGAATGCAAGGAGATCTATAGATAGATGGGTCATCAAAGGTCCTTGCATAGAATAAGAAGGATTGAAATAATCCTTATAGAGAAGAGAAGTCAATGAACAGGTCTCCTTTGAATTCATGATAAGGGACTCTCAAAATCCTCTCACATCTATGTAGCAAAAAAGGAAACAGATAAGAAATATATGAAATGCTAGAAGAGGTACTCTCTAAAACGTAGTAAAGAAGGAATATCTTCATGAGATCTCAATTGCGAGATCTAGGAAAAATGATGAGAAGATAATCATCATTAATATTTATATTGATAAGCAAGGTAACAAATGTCCATGAACAGGAAGGTTACCTCAATCAACAATTTGTGGTCTCTATGCCAGATAAAGAAAGACAAGTTTAAATGACTCAAATATGCGCAGAAAGGAAAGTGAAGGCTGACAAGACAGAATAGTACTATGGAAAGATTATGGAGAGGAGTTCATATTATTAGAAGGGTGAAGGAATTTGAATAAAAGGGCCAAGGGAAGAGGGAGTAACATACCTCTACTATGAATGAAATGGTATATCTCTCACAAAAAGGTCCTATCATAAGTCCTTGCAAATATGACCATGATAATAAGTTGTGGCATCATGGAAGCATTAGAAACAAGAGCTCGTGATATCATCATGAGAAACATGAAGGACATAGCTCTTGGGAATCTCATTGGACATTAAAGGAAAGGAAGAATTCATCCAGGTCAAAGGAAACATTTGTTAGATGGGGATATGCAAGATCCTGAAGGTTCTCTGATAGAAACCTCAGTGGAGGATACCCTAGTCTGGGAAGGCATCAAGTGTTTCATCAGGAAATCCAACTTATGGAATTCATTAGATGAAGGATTGACGACATGAGAAATGAAACAGATCAATGGATTGAAGATCTTTTCAATCAAGAAAGCTTTTGGAAGAAGCAAAGGTAAAATGAGGTATGCATGCTTATATTTGTATTTAATATTGGAATGTCATGTCATATGGTTGCAGATAACATGGATCAAGCATGATCAAAAGGAAAAGGATACCCTCCTATGAAAGGATACGGAAAGGAACAAGTCACACTAGATGAAATCAACATAATATGTCCTCATATGAAGTATGAGGTGGTTGACTACAATTAAAGAAACTAAGATTGAAAGCTCTTGGGAATGGAAGGTGTGAGGATGGAAAAGATCGTGAAATATGCAACCATGATGAAGGCAATCAACATGCAAAGGAATAGGAAGATTTGACTAGGAAATCTCCCATAAAGATTTGAAGACTTTGATGGAAGTCTAAAAAGATGAAGACCCTTGACAACATATATCGTTGGGAGATGTGTCAACATGTATACAAGGTGTTGATACCTACAATAAGATGTCACTAGAAAAGGCCATCACCAAAAAGGTAATATGCGATTTGTTTTTGGTTTCTGACCTCTTGGAGAAAGTCTAGGTATGTGTGCAGGGCCAAGGTAAGGAGATTTGTGAAGGATGTCACAACTATGTACCTTGTGATCTAGAGCAATCACTGTTGAAGGAAAGTGAAGATAGATGGCTCTATGAAGGAAGCCCCAAATGTAAAGCCAAGGAGGATACTTTCCGGAAAAAGAAGAAATGACATGATGAAAGAAAGTGATGGACGACTGAACCCTACATATGAAAAATTGTTGACATTGAGGTTATGGATCATCAGGCAACTAGAAGACCCTATAAAGTGTTGATGATAGAGTCCCTAGGTAAGAGGGAGCTCTGGGAGGCTCTTGTGAGTAAAGGAACTCGAGTAAGTTTCTGAGTGAAGAGAAACTTGGAACTCATCCATGGTTAAGAGGGAGAGTTAGACATGACATTCTTGTCTTCAGATTGGAAGAAAGAATGGAGGATTGTGTAATCATCTAGCATCTAACACTCTTTGAGGATGTGGTAGGGCATCCGAGACAAGAGTGGGCAAGAGGACTAATATTCTTGAAGGCTGGGAACCCAAGATGAGAATAGTCCTAGTAGGGCATACTCGGAGAACACCCGCATGGGTATGACCCTAAGAGAGATAATGATGATGCATGTCTATCAGTCATTGGTCTCACGAACATTGTGTGCTATGATCTAAGTGAGAGATAGAGCTGTTAGTCAAGGCCTTGCTAAATGGAAACAATCTTGGTCGAAATGATGCTATAACAGATGGATTACAAACCCGATTCTTCTTATAAGAAATTCTTTAGATTGAGAATGACCAAGTACCATTATGAATACCTCCCTAGTTAAGAGGGAGTGTTGAAGAAAGTGTAACTAAGTTTGGTCTTCATAATGACATGATCTTTGTAAATGATGTAATAAAGAGAATAAATTTATTTTGTATGCCTTGCTACATGGGTTTCATGAGCAAGAAGTGTCACTTGAACAAAATACTTCTTCTTGACGTCTTTAGGATTTATTAATATTTAAAAGAGTCAAGTCATGTATTAAAGAGCTCTTCATGAGCCTATGTAAAATGTATTAAAGCTAAAGTAGCCCTCCAAGACCAAAAGCAAGGACAAGAAGACTACAAGAAAAACGTTATGGACATCATGTCAGCTTCAAAAATGAATTAAATATATACTTAAATGTCATGTCGGCTTGCATAAAAAGACATGTCAGTTCACTAGTTATAGTTGGCTCAAAATAGGAGGCTCAAACCACTATAAATACCTGTCTAGGGTATCCGTAAATGACAAGTACAGAACTCACAATGTCCTCTCTAAATTCTGCATGGGTATGGAGCAGAGATCCACATATAAGGAGGATAAAATTCAGATGGGTATAAGAGAAGGCAATGGCAACTTCAGAAACATCCCTGCACCTCGGTTGGCACAATCTCGAACAAGATATAGCCTTAGGAAACCAGAACTTTGGACAAGTGTCTATGTGCTTCGGATGGGCATCATAGAGATGCCATCTAGGTCTCCTTGCAGTAAAAGAGTCTTGGAATAATAAGAAGGAGTAGTAACTAGGACAATCTCGGCATGATGTGAAGGAGAAGTAACCATTACAGTCTCAACATCAATAAAAAGGTAAGGATCTCAAGAAAATTATCACAATCTCGGTGGATGTATATATATGATGGTAAAAGGTTCACTGTCTCGGCATAAGGAGGATCACAATGATCCCTTAGTTGCCCTCACAGTCTCGACATATTTATCATGAAGTACACTCTCAGCATGTTCACAGTCAACATGATGATGATCTTAGTAAAGGGTACAATGATGATCTAAGTGCAGATGGAGACATGGTGCAACAATCATCATGATGATTGTCATAATGAAGTCAAAAAATCAAGATCACAATGACGATCTCAATGAAGACAAGATACCTCATTGACGTGATGAATATCTCAGTGATGCAGTGGTGATGGCCTCATTGGTGCAAGAGTGATAATGATCTCAGTAGTGATAGAGAAAAAAGATTAGGGTCTTGGTCTTGGAGTGGCGTAGCAGGTCAAGGGTCATGGTCTTGGTATTCATAAATTGGAATCTTTATAAGAAGAATTTTGTGCGGGTTTTCCTCTCCAAGAGGGAGAGGTTTTGGTCCTACCAGAAAGCCAATTATTTTGTGTTCTTGTCTCTTTTGTTTAGATAGCAATTTGATGAAGCAAACACACATTGATAATAATATGAAGATCAAGCTAAGATAAAATTGCAAAAGAACTTCACAAATTGTTATCATGTTAAGAAGAAGCACTTTAATTTCTGAATGTCGTAGATTCTTCAACACTAGATGGATCCATGTCCATAATTTTTGGTGGGAAGAACAAAGTGAGGAAACTAATGAGAGTTTCACAAGGGAGAGGAAGACCCTTGTACAAGAAAAAGGAGGCTAAGATATGGATAGTTTTGAAAAGGACAACCATATAGACTAAGAAGTGGGAAGATTTATTAAGGCATAGAATGATAGGGACAAGAGGACTCATGGTAAACTTAGCTTATAACCCACCCATTAAGTTAGGACCAAGTTGGAACATGGAATTTGATATGGAGAAATGTGTGGAGTTTGACCCTTTAGTTCAAGGTGTGTGCCCTCCTATGGTCATTGGTGAGAATTGGCACTCTCACTTGGGAAATGTCAAGTGTTTATTACGTTACATTATCACAAGCAATGTCACATGGTTCGCGTTCGAATTCGAATTCGATTATAATTAAGTTCGATTCGAGTTCGAATTTTTCGATGAGGTTCGTATGAGGATCGCCATTAGGTTCGTTCATGTATATAATTTTAAAAATATATATAATAATTAAAATTACATAAATCTTTTATATTCATTTATAATTAATATATATTTATAATTTTTATCATATACTATATCAATAAATTTATAATTTTCCATAAAAAAGATTATATTAAATTATAATATTAAAATAACAATACCCTAATTTCGTTGATGTAATATAATTTAAAATATATTAAAAATAATTCTTGTAAAAATATATAATTTTAAAATTATGTTAACTTATCTTTGCACGTAGTAATTTTATAATTACGATATGGTAATATTTTATATTTGAACTGTATATCGCAATATCGGTATATTGCAGAGATAACTAAGATGATGTTTGTAATTCATATATTCGATGGAGTTAATTCACATATTTGATTGAGATCATGTTAATAATAAACATATCCCACAGATAATTCACATATCCCATGCACAACGGAAGGATCACTCAAGTAATCGACAGATAATTGACATATCACATAAATCCTGCTGAAATAATTAGCATCACATACATAATCACCCAACTTTCAGAGATAATCTCTTAATTGGAGGAGATAGTTCAAGTAAATTGCCACATCTCTAATAACTCAGGTAACTATCACGTTACTGTATGAGATAATCGCATATTCATGAGATAAGTCGCCTATTGCATTTTGATAATTCGTGTAACTCCCAAAATATGATAGTCACGTTTCCACATGATAAGTCATGTATCTGGATCAATAGATCGCATATCGGTGTACGAAATTGCATATGCAAGAACTGAGATAAAGTCGAACCTTCTCGAACCTAAACGAACTTTAATATTTTTTTTGAAATTCCCTGAATTTCGGACCTCAACGTTTAGGTTCGACGAACCCTGTGACACTGATCACAAGGCAATTAAAGGAGCTAATGATCTCTTTATTCAATATTCCCTAGCTAGGAAATCTAAGGGTATGGAAACCCAACAAATGGCATGGGGTGGAGATCAAACATTTGGGATCTCAAAACTTATTAGGAAGTGCTATAAAGGAGAATCTGACTAAATAATATTAATTACATTGTTGGATAACATTTCACACTTCATGGTATTCAAAATTTGGAAAAGAGAATTGATAAAATTTTATATGATAAAAACTTATCCTTAAAGAAAAACCTTACATTGATGGTAAGCACCTTATGAGAGACAATTGTAGAAAGGTATTTTGATATATGAGTTGCATGGATATTCCCTTGGAAGATTCATCACAATAGATCTGATAAAAATATATCTTGAAATATGAAAATCTATAATATGAAGGTTAACTTTCCTTAGATTTATGGATTTATTAATTTACTTTCCTACTTAAGCATGCAATACATAAAATACAAAAGTAGAGAACAATGAAAAACAAACATTCTTGAAACCACAATAACAAAATATGTTATGAGAAACTCTTATGGGAGAAAACCCACATGGAAGGTGACATATTCTACTCTCTCTTTATCTTAATGGAAATGGTGCAAATACAAAGGAGTGAGAATTGTGGCCTATGGGTGGTTATAGAATACAAATCCTCTTTATTTTCTCTGTGTCTATCCAATCTTAGCTACTCTACTCGTATATGGAAGAAAATGCACTCAAATAGAATTGAATCATTTTCCTCCTAGCGGCCCAATTATTACATAGCTTGATAGTCAGCTAGTAGTTAAGTTTGACTCCTTCAACTCTTAATTAGAGTTGTAATACTACCCTTCTAGAGTATTCTTCATCATAGTCACATGGCTATCCCATTTTTCATGAGTAATGGGGCTGATGTGTCATCCTCTTGAATTATGGTGGAAAAAACAAGATGGTCAAATTTTGGGTGGGATAAATTTTGCACATGGACTTCGTTTGAGCTCTTTCTTACTCCATTGGAAAGGTATATGAGTGTAGAATAGTGTCAGGGTGTTTGGAGAAATCAAGAGTTTTTGGATCCCCCAAAAAAATTCATTAGATTCCTCAAAACCATCTCTAGAAGTTTTTAAAACCCAATTGGCCAACCTAGGACTCAATTGTAAAAAAGGTCATGTGAGTTAATTCCTCATCTAGATGGATGAAAAATAGTATAACGATACAATCCATACCTATTGGAGTAGAAAGACCTAGGCATCTCTCATTAGACTACTAAAAGCTAATGGAATAGGGCATCTAATGTCTATAGTTAAGAAACAATCTCCAAAAACATAGAAACATTATGGAAACAAAGTGGACGCCGCCTCCCCCCCACCACCCCTCCAACTTGTTAGTTTTTAAACTCAACCTTGATGGTGCCGCACATGGCATTCTAAGGAGGGTAAATTTTGGAGGACTTATTAGAGATAATGAGAGTAAGCCCATTTACGTATATCTTTCAAATTCATATGTGACTAGTAATAATATCGTTGAATTGGTGACATTCTATTACAAAATTTGCATTGCACCTAAGTTGAAGATTCATAAACTCATTATCAAAGGGTACTTACAACTAATCATTAAATAAATTTTCATAACCCTAAGAAGTGATAAGCTAAAATTGACTGATGCCTTGTTGTGCCATTACAATTAGTGGGAATTGGATGCAAAGAGTCAACTCCCACCATCAAATTTTATTAATTTAAAAGAGGAAAAATCTAGGTGTCCAACAAATTATCTAATCTTGGGAAAACACACTAAGGAGGGGGTATATTTTTTGGATTATAAATGGAATAACCAAAATATTGAACAGATTTGGAGTGAAATACTCCTAATATAACTTGAAAATGGATTTTTTTGGAAGCCTAAATTGGGGAATGGAATTAAGAGGAGGTTGACACTGAAAGAATCAAGAGTGATTAACACACTCACTAGCAATATACATGGAGGAAGGTGTTGTCGTTGCTACAACACCATCCAAATTTCACTACATTCAAATTTTGGAGCCTACTTGACTATCACATCAAGTGTTGCTTTGGTCATCAAGTGCCATTTAAAGTCATTCTACATGTTTCAAGTGTTCTTGATCGTTCCTTCGTGTCATCGCATTGCTTAGAACATCTCTAGTGCACTCCATGGTCACAACATCTTTGTTTGTCGTAAAATGACACTTTTGGTTGCAGTCACACAAACTTTGTTCACTGTACTTCGGGAGTTTTTGTAAACTGGAATTTTGATGTGTATTTTTCATTGTTCAAGCCTGTATAAGTCTTATTGATAAGTTGGTATTTGTCAAACTTTATTTCATGTCTAGACTCATTGTGTTATTCCTTTGTTCAGTTTTCCAGACTTAGTTGGTTGCACCAGCTAACCCATTAAGGCTAGGAGCGCATGACGCACTCTTAAGCCTTCATCAAGACTTCTTCGTTGTTTAGAAGTGCACCCTCTACCCTCCAAGAGTGCATAATGCACTCCCAAGAATAATTCCCATTCCTTGTTCCAAACTGTGCCCTTAAGAAAGCCTAGCTCCCTTTTGAGGGCACAAGCACACCTAGAAGCCTCAAATCCTAACTCCTTCAGCCTTGAATGTTGTGCCCTATGCCCTCCTTGGCTCTCTTAAGTGCAGAAGTGCATCCTAAAGCCTCGAAGCTTCATCTCTTCATCCTTCGACAATGCACCCTGTGCCCTTCTTGTCTCCCTTGAGTACACAACACACTTGGGAAGCCCAAATGCTCTTCCCTCGTCCTTTAGATTTGTGCCCTGTGCCATCACTTGAGATTTCTCTCTCCTATTGAGCACATGAGCACACTCTGAAGCCTCAAAGCTTCAGCCTTTCACAATGCGCCCTTGTGCCCAAAGGTCTCCTTGTCCTTTCTGAGTGCACTGTTAAGTCATGAGCATAAAATCTGCATGAAACATGTTAGGATAACATGTTTTTCATGTTTATGTTTGCTTTCCATGAGTGATTGCAGTTGTAGGTATTCTAGGAGAAACATGGCATGGATGCATGAAGAGATCAAGCAAAGAGGGTAGTCAAAGGAAGCATTCAACAAGAAAGAATACATTGAAATCTTGATGATCGAAGTAGCCCAAAAGACTCCGTGAGATCAAAGTCCCTTTGGAGGGTAAAGACATGAACAACATGGAGTTTGCATGCAATATTGAAGACATACACGACAACCTTGTCACCTATCAAATAAATTCCATGTCATCAATCAGTATGATTCCAAGTCATCAATATTAGTGGATTGTAATGTCCTCACTACGTGATGATGTGGAAATTAAGACGTAATGATATAATTGTTGTAAAGACAAAGAAGTAGATGTCCAAGAGTCATGTATTGAAAAAAGAGCCATGTGTAGAAGTTCAAAAGACATGTAATTCCAACAGTCACATGTAATTCCAAAAGTCATTTATATTTTTAGGAGTTATAGAAGTCCAAAGGTCATTAGAAGTTGGAAACTCAATAGTCATGAGGATATGAAAAGTCATGTCTCAAGTTATAAAAGGAGCGTCATTACTCAAGAAAAATATTTTTAACCTTGGCTTCTCCCACAAAGCATTAGAGAGATAGAGATAATACTTTTGGGGAGAAGTAGTTGTAGATTTTACTTGAAGATTCAACAACTTATGCGATATGCTAAAACACAAGATAAGAATCTACTCTACTCTTCAGTGGAAACCAAAATTTATCGATGAAAACAATAAGCATAAAAGGAAGAATATCAATCGCACATAACACAATATTTTCTGCGGAAAGCAACTGCTAAAAACCCCAACTATTTGTATTGCATAACCAGAAGATCTGAGAAGAAAATACAATGCTTGTTCAACCCGAACAATTCCTGCACAAGTAGAATCTATCTCTCTACCTCACAAGCCAGCTCAAGCCAACACTTAGCCAATTCTGCTGCCTGCCAAGCCCCTACTTCCTTGCGTAATTACTGAGAGAATTAGCCTGTTTTTAATTGGGAAATCCACTCTCCATAATTGCGCAATCCATCCATAGGCCATCAACTTATTGCATGCACCATCTATACAACTTGGAAAATTATACAATTGATAGTATATTGTCCCTTAACTCTAATCTCAACTGGGTCTTCCTCTAAACTGACATGCATGAGTTATTTATGAGTGAATCTTCAGTTAATTGGTGTGGTACTAAGGACGCACTAGTGCACTTCCCCACTTCTAGACTCCTACTAGTTCCTCCAATAGTTAGAACTAGTTTAACTGACTATAACTCAGTTAGACTGAGTTATCTAATTACAACTCAAAAGAACTCAACCCGGGCCCATAAAATTTAGGGATCACTCTACATGACTCTAGATAGACTTCCAACTTGAATTTCCTAAGTCAGTTAGGTCAATTTAACTTAATTAACTATTACAAGTTTCTATGAGAATAGAATTTCGATTTAAGTCGCAATTTAATTCAAAGAGAAATTAAATTGGAATTTCTTGTTGCTATTTTGAACACTCCCTCTCAATAAGAAAGGAATTATTAGCTACCACGATCTTGCCTATGTGAAACTAGAATTTGCATCTTGACAATGCCTTTGTCAAAATATCTGCATCATGTTCCTTTGTGGGAATGTACTCCAACAACACAATTCTCCTCTCCACACATGATACTATATATCAATATGCTTGGAACGATCATGAAAAATTGGATTCTTAGAGAGTTTGATACAACTATGATTGTTGCAGTAAATCACAGTTGGATCCATATGATGACCAAACAAACCAACAAGAATCTTCCTCATCCAGATAGCCTCACACACTGCTCGACTAGCAGCCATGTAACCTACTTCTGCTAAACTAAGTGCAACTGATCTCTGTTTCCTGTTGTACCAAGAAACAACTGCTGAACAAATACTAAAGATCCCACCTGATGTGCTCTTCCTTTCGAATGGACTCCCAACCCAATCTGCATTAGTGAACCCTTGAAGCTTCTCTCCCTTTGTCTGTTTGTACCATAAACCATACTGAGTAGTGCCTTTGAGGTATCTCAACACATGTTTGGACGCCTTCCAATACAACTTGGTCAGCTTAACCATCGGTTGACTAAGTTGATTAACTACATAACACATGTCCGATCGTGTGTTCACCAAATACATGAGTGAACCCACAAGCTTCCTGTAAATAGTAGCCTTCACTACTTCACCAGAAGTAGCATCCTCCTTCCTCTAGTTAGTTGCTAGAGGAGTCTCCATGGGTTTACTGCTCTCCATGTGAAACCTTTTGAATATCTCATTGGCATACTCTCCCTGAGAGATAAAGTTCCTCATCACCTTGCCATACTTCCATACCCAAAAAGTAGTGCATGAGCCCCAAGTCCTTCATTTCGAACTCTCTTGCAGGATCCTCTTTGCAAGACTTGATCAAATTATCATCACTTGTCAGAATCAAATCATCGACATATAAAACAATAATCAACAATTTGCCTTCAACCACAATATGGTAAAGGTTCACATTTGCTTCACTTTTGGTGAAGCCCAACCCAGTGAAATAGCTATCGATCTTGGTGTATCAAGCACGAGGTGCTTATTTCAATCCATACAATGCTCGCTTGAGTTGACACACATGCGACTCTCTGTTAAAGGTCCCAAATCCTTTAGCTTGCTTAATATACAACTCTTCCTCAATCATGCTATTGAGGAATGTTGTCTTTCCATCCATCTGATGTATCTTCCATCCCATCTGCGCTGACAGTGCTAGAATGGATTTGATTGATGAGTATCTTACAACAAGAGAAAAATTTTCATCGTAATCAATCCCCTCCACTTGAGAGAACCCTCTAGCCACAAACCTGGCCTTGTGTTTCTCCACACTACCATCCACTACTTGCTTTACCTTGTAAATCCATCTGGAACTCACCACTGAATTGTCTGCCGTTCTTGGGACCACATCCCAAACACTGTTCCTGACAATGGAGTCATACTTCTCAACCACAGAATCAAGCCAAACTGCTTGCTGTACTACTTCCTTAAAAGATGATGGCTCAGTCTCTACACATCCACTCATAAGAGCCATGTAGCCAGTGTACCTCTTTGGTGACCTCCTTTTCTGGTGTTGTGATGTGGGTGCTCCCACATTCTCTCTAGCATCATGCAATAACCTGTCAGCCTCTCTAGTGCACTTTCTCCTATCTTTGGAAGACTCTACATGAGTGGGTGTCTCCACTCCTTGATCCTCTGAATGTGGATGCTCCACACCATCCTGAGATTCCTCCTTTGGAGCTAAAATCTCCTCAACTACATGTAGCTGAAGCTCCCTCTCAAGGGATCATCTAATGGCCTTCTGTTCATCGAATTTTACATCTCTACGAACCACTGTCATCCTGTTGTTCAACATGTACACTTGATAGTTGTGTGGTGTATCAGTGTACCCCACAAATATCCCCAACTTTGTTGTTGGCTCAAGATTCTTCTGTGCATCTTTGGTTACATGGCAGTAGAATGATGAACCAAAAATCTTGAAGTGTCCTACATCTGGTTTCTTCCCTTAAAAATCCTATTTTGTTGTACTCATCCCAAGAATTCGATGAGGGCTTATGTTTTGCAAATAAACAGTTGTGTTGCATGCCTCAGCTCACAAGTGTAGTGGTAGACCCTAATCATGCAACATCACTCGTGCTGCTCCTACAATGCTTCTGTTTTTCCTTCAACCACCTCATTTTGCTATGGGTTATGAGGTGCTATCAACTCTTGTTGAATGTCTTCTGTTGCACAAATTTTTTTGAACTCATTCGACACATACTCTCCACAATTATCACTCCTGAGAGCTTTAACCTTCCTTCCAGTATCTTTCTTGACCAATGCTTTAAATTCACAAAAAATTACGAAAGTCTGATCTAAATTTATAATGAAGAAGATCCAACACTTACGAGAAAAATCATCAACATATATAACATAATACTTGTGCTTGGTCATGGATGTTGTCGAGAACGGTCCACACACATCTGAGTAAACTCGATCGAGGATCGCCTATGCTCGACTATATTTGTCATGAAAGGAAGCTTTGGTGTATTTTTGCAAAGTACACCCTTTGCATGTGTCTACCTGCTCTAATGTACCCTTGGGAATACCGGTAGAAATTTACTACATGATCTTCAAAGCACCATGACGTAAGTGACCCAATCTCTCGTGCCACAACTCATTGATGTCCTAGCTCTGCACCTTCTCTTCTTTCGTGCTTAAGGCAATACAATCTTCTACCTCCAACTTGTAGAGATTCTTCACTCGAACCCCTATCCTCTTCACTTGTCCTGTGGCTATGTGACGAAGGGACACCTTTCCCTTACTAAATATCACATCATAGCCTCTATCCTCTAACATCGAAACATATACCAAGTTCTTCTTCAAACCAAGAACATACATAAAATCTCACAAAGTGAGAGGAGAACCCAATTCCATCTGAAAGGTAACTGTATTGAGACCTTCTTGAGCAGACACTTTGTGGTAAAATGTCATAGCTTGTGATAGTGAAAGCAATTGACTTTTGACATGTCCTTCTTCTTGTCACCCTGACAAGAATCTGATTTGGAATGGGATGAA
Source organism: Pinus taeda (assembly GCA_000404065.3). NCBI lineage: Eukaryota > Viridiplantae > Streptophyta > Pinopsida > Pinales > Pinaceae > Pinus > Pinus taeda. The sequence continues at coordinate 162,769 of APFE031008542.1, forward strand.
TTCTCCTTCCCTTTCTTTGCCTTACCCACTAAGGCACAATTATCCTCATCACCAACCCTTGATGAGGATTTGTCTCTATTGTTTTGCCAAATCTCTTCCTGTACCAAACTTGACCACAATTGTTCCCAATTTGGTAGCTTCTCCCTCCAATTAACTGAGTCTTGGTAACTATTCCAACTCTTGGGAGGTCCTAGAAGAGCTAGGCTCACCATATCATCTTCGTAAATAGTAATCCCGAAACTTCTAAGCTCATCTCGACAATGGGTGAACTTGGTCAAGTACTTCAGAATTGAGTCACCTTTCTCCATATTGATCTTTTTGAGTTTGTCCTTCAGTGCCAACTTCCTATGGTCACTGATATTTTGAATCAGGTCTGTCAATTCCTTCCACATTGTGTATGGAGTGCCTTTACGTGGAGACTCGAGACAATGTGGTCTCAAATTCCTTATAGGATAATCCTTTTCGCTTTTTCCACACACTTTCTCCATTCATCTAGATCTTTAGCATCAGATGTTGGAGGCTTAGGAATGTCATGATTTATGAATTCCTTGAGGCCATTGTCTTCCAACACTGTCTCCATCTTGTCCTTCCAAGCTATGTAATTCGAGCTACCCTCCAAGGCATACTCAAGTCGAATGACATATTGTTGACTCTGAAATATGAAATTGCAAATTTGATTTCACTTGCACACCAAACTCGAATTCTCCCTCTTCTATACAGTCTTTATCTCCAATACCATGTATTTTTACATATAGATTCAAAAACCTATGTGATATTCTAAAACACAAGACAAGAATATCAATCGCACATAACACAATATTTCTCTGGGGAAAGAAACTGCAAAAAACCTCGACTATCTATATTTCATTAACCAGACGATCCGACAAGAAAATATAATGTGTGTTCAAATCAAACAATTCATGCACAAGTACAATCTATCTCTCTAACTCACAAGCTAGCTCAAGCCAACACTTAGCCAATTCTGTTGCCAGCCAAGCCCCTACTTCCTTACGCAAATTCTGAGAGAATTAGCCTCTATTTAATTGGGAAATCCACTCTCCATAACTGCACAATCCATCCATAGGCCCTCAAATGATTGCATACACCATCTATACAACTTGGAAAATTATAGAAATGATAGTACACTGTTCCTGAACTCTAATCTCAACTGGGTCTTCCTCTGAACTGACATGCATGAGTTATTTATGAGTGAATCTTTAGTTAACTGGTGTGGTACTAAGGATGCATTGGTGCACTTCCCCACTACTAGACTCCTACTAGTTCCTCCAACAGTTAGAACTAGTTTAACTGATTATAACTCAGTTACATTGAGTTATCTAATTACAACTCAAAAGAACTCAACTCGAGCCCCTAAAATTTAGGGATCACTCTACATGACTCTAGATAGACTTCCAACTCAAATTTCCTAAGTCAATTAAGTCAATTTAACTTAATTAACTTTTACAAGTTGCTATGAGAATTTTTTTTTGATTTAATTCACAATTTAATTCAAGGACAAATTATATTGGAATTTCTTGTTTGCTATTTTTAACAATAGTGGCTCTAAAGCTTCACTATTGGAGATAGTGATGTTCATTGTACTCATGTATCTTGGAACTTTTTCTTAATACTTAAATCCATTTGGCCAACACATTTTCACACATAGATCGTGGATGTTTTGAGACTACTCTTTTAATGTTTATGGTTTATGTTAGCTTCCTTATGTACTAAAGTAATTGAATTATTTTGGTGACTTTGGCATTGAAATAGTTTGAAATGTGTTGTCATGATTTTAATGATCATGTGCATCTCCATTAGATTAGTATTATTACTTTTCTTTTAGAGGCTCACTTTCTCTCCCTTGTAGTGAAAGAACCTTAATACATCTACAATTGAACAATTCACAAGGCACACTCTCTTGCTCATTCAAAAGAACATGCATGCTACTCTCTCATGCTAATAGCTTAAGCTAATGAAAATATCTAAGCTAATGGTAGTTAGTTCGTATTTTCGGATGAGACTCCTACACCAAACAATATGAGCTCTAATTGGGACCTCATATCGGGGAGATCCCCTGTATGTTGGTGGTATCCAACACCATCAACATTCTAGTGCTAGAAGGAGGGCAATCGGTTTTTTATGGCTGATAAATCTTTACACCCCAATGTTTCATCTTATGGAAAATGTAGTAATATCCTGAGTAAAATCCCTACTAATATTCCCGAGGTAGGAGGGTCTTCTCAACTTGGTCCAAAGTTACCTACGAACAACTCTAGGTGATTTGACCTATTACTCGTTGGTTTACGAAAGCTATCAGTTTACTCCCTTTTGGTCATAATATTCCTCATCATCCTAAGAAGAAATAAACAACTCGTACTGGTGTATTGGTCTCACTAGTGGAAGATTTGGTCTTTGCCACTCTTGAGGAATTAACAGAGTCTTCAAAGGACACAGTTCAACAAGAGTCACTTCCACCCATTCACAAAGAGTACGAGGAAGATATTGTTCTTTCTGATGGAGAACAACCAACAATGGGTTTGGAGTTTAGTGACAATTTAAATGGTGAAGGAGAAGGCTCATCAGATTCAGAAAAGGAGGAGGATCAAGAAGACGAAAACATGGCTGATCAAGACTTGGATCTGATGGCATAAGGGCCACTTGATCTTCTGGATAACCTTCATAGAATTCCTAGACACTCGAAGAAGGTATCTAATTTTGATCTTGACAAGAAAACAAAGGCAAAAGATCATATCGATGATTTCTACATGCATCTACGAATGTTAGAGGTACAATATGATGATGTTGCTTGTAGGAATTTTCCTTTCACTTTAGAAGGTAGATAGCAACATGGTACCATAATCTGCCTGTTAATTCAATCCATGCTTGGAGGGAGTTTAAGAAATTATTTTTGGAGAAATTTGTCAATGATAAGACTCCCGCCATTTTATTAAAAGAGCTCAGAAATATTAAGATGGGGGAAAAGGAGAAAGTCAAAGGTTTCAATTAAAAGTTCAATCGTATATTGAACAAGTTCCCCCCAAACACGCAACGTCATGATTATAACACTATAGAATATTACACAACTACTTTGCCAACAAACATTTTTGCTTTTGTTAAAAGAGATCCAAAGGAAACATTGGCTTTAAACTTTGTAGAAGAGATCACCATAGAGAAAGAAGTGCATGCCATTGGAGCTATTGCTATTGATGATGAATCTAAAGACTCCAAGGAGACTACAAAGAAGTCTCAACGTTCTTCAAGTAAGGCTAAAGAAAAGGATTATGCAGATATTGAAGGCTTGACTAAATCTTTAAAGGCACTCAGTAATGAAGTCTCAGAGTTAAAGAGAAAGTCAAGAGATGCTTCTACGAATAGAAAGCCCCCCAAGTCTTTCCCATTCAAAAGGAATAATAACAACAAAAATCAACCAACTAAATATTCCCAAAGTTCAAATGTTGTGTTGAATATTGAAAGTATAAGTATGCATGGATAATTACTGTTCCTTCCATTAGGAATGGCATTCAGAAAAAAAGAAAAAAGAAAAAAGAAAGACTTGCCCACAATGGAACCACAACATGAATGCTTTGGCAACGCGTATCATTGATACTTTACTAGTAGATGAGCAATCTAAGTAGACAAAAGAAACAAATGAACCTGCAACGACTTAGGAAGATATATATAAACGATTCAAAGAGTGTTATTAATATATTTTAGTGGATGATTATAAAATCATATACATTGAGTTTGGAAATTAATATTTTAGATTTATGGGTTAATTTAGAAATTAATATTTTAGATTTATGGATTAATTTGAAAATCAATAATGTGTTATTGAGAAATATTTAAAATTTATAAATCAATTTGAAATAAATATCATATTTAATTTTTCATTTTTTTTTCTAAAATTATTATTAATAAATTTGAAAACTAAAACTCAAATACTTTTTACTTTGGAATAACATATTATTGAATTATTAATGTTGGAAGAGAATCCAAGTAAATCGCATTTATCCATTTTTATTATAGCAATAAAAAAATACAAAGTTAAATTTATTAGAATGTTTAATTATATTTTTTGGTGAGATAATTTTTTTTTTTTAAATAAAATGTGAAATAAACTCAATGCAATTATACATATACAACTTGAGTGGACTTAATAGTTGAGAACATGTGTTTCCACCTAAGATAGTCGCACGTTCAAACCCAGAGGGGAGTAGAGTATGTATGCATTGGTAGCCTTAGCAAGGGGGGTAGAGTATGTATGCCCTAGTAGCCTTAGCACAAATAATTGCCCTGAGGTGGGTCCCTTGTCCCACAAACAAGGGGATCTCATACACCAAATGGTGTCTAGGTTCATTGAGACCTTAAAATTGGATACTAATATATATATGAGGTGGGTCCCTTGTCCCACAAACAAGGGGATCTCATACACCAAATTGTGTCTAGGTTCATTGAGACCTTAAAATTGGATACTAATATATATATGAATTGTTTAATGCATTGAAATGTCAAATCAATTTTATGTAATTATTTGCTTACTTTTATATATAGATATGTATGTATGTATGTATGTATGTCTTTGAATTGCATTTTTTGTTTTTTTGGATAACTTGAGGAATTGCCAATTAGGTTGGGCTAGTATCTGTATGACATGGCGATCACTACCACTACACCTATGAGGCCTACGAATTATCTTCCTCTCTGTAGACCTATGCCTATGGCCTACTACCTTTCTTCCTCTCCGTAGGCACGTCCAGATAATTTGAACCTTAGATCTCTTAATTTACACTAATTTATATCACAACTATTGCCAACTGACAATATTTAAATTGAATTAAGACATGAAGAGATTATATGAAGAGATTTGATCCTCTCTACTCTTGGTAGATCCAGAATTAACTAAGGTGATTTAATATTAATATTAATATTAATTTTTATGTTACTTTATTTTTATTTTTAAGGAAAAACATCACTTTACACCATCTCTACCATAATGAACTGAAAAGCCCCTATTAACACAATAATGAAATTTGTTTTCTAAAAAATAAATAAATATTGGTTTGGGATATGTGTACTAAGATAATAAAATTTGTACAAGATGGTAAAGTTGGTTTGATGTGTATTGTCTAATAGGATCTGCTACAATCGACCTGTTAGTTTTGAAAGTGGGAAAAGTTTACTTTTAATCATTTCTACAATCATGTCTACAAAGAACAAAACTAAGCAGCAGATCTCCCATCAACGAAGGATTGCTGTTGCTTGCCAGGAAAGATCTTCTATTCAGCTTATGACAAAGGCACCCTTCAAAGCTTGGGGTGTTTTAACTTATAAGAGAAGCCCAGGAAAGTTGGGTTTACGACCTGTAGTGTAAATAGTTTTTGACTGTTTGCATAGAACTCTGATGGTCTTTTTTTGTTATCTGTTTGAACAATATTGGCCATTTTTGCCATTATTATTGTCATGAAAAATAATGAGAAAAGAGCAGAATATCTGTTTATGTTGATATGATAATTATAGATTAGCATATTATTTTGGTGATATCAGACCTACTTTTGTGATGAGATCATGGGTGATACTCAGATGTAAAGTCATGAGAAAAGCTGTACAGACTATGTGTCTACTTTCATTAGTATTGAATTGAAGGTTTTTTTCTTAAAAAAAGAAAGAAAGTTTGAATGAGTACTGTAACATTACATTATTTCTCCTAATCATGATTTCTTTAATCAAGCAGCTTTGACTGAAAAGGACAGATATACCTTTTCTAGTCTCTGCATGAGAGCCGTCTTGAACTGGCGAACACCTCTGCCGCTGGAGGTGGGATCAATTTTTTGGGCTTTTTCCAATGCATAGAGTCGGCCTGCATGAAAGCAAAGCGCACACAATTAAAGACAGAACCCTAATTACAGAGAGACAAAAAGAGGGATTAGGGCAAGTGATGCACACAGAGATATGCGACGCGAGGCCATTCATTCTGATCAATCTCATTCGCCACACGGAGGATCGGGGCGATGTCGCGGAGGGAATCCGGAGCGTCTTCGCTGTCAATTCCCGATTCAGAAATGTTCGCCATTGTTCGTGATCTCGACAGGGCCCGAAAAGTCTGCGAGCTCGAACTTGGATCTCCCCCCGCCATTTTCTTCTCTCTCTTCACAACAAGAAGCACTGAGAACCAACCCTTAGCCCTCCCCTGCTATTAAATACTAGTCTGAATCTGACTTTCATTCATTTTGCACAAACGATTCTTTCATTTAGCATTCATGGTACAGCAATAATTGGAGAGCCACCAATTTCCCCAAATGTGAAGTAACAGGAGCAAAGAAAAGCAATGTGTTGGAATGAATAAAGTGAATTGATTCCCTTCTCTTTTTCCACCATTTTCCCGTTTTGGTCTCACAAGAAACCTCTGGGTCGGACCTCCATTTCCAATCTCTGTTTCGCGCATTGTTCTCTCTCGCAAGCAACGAATCTGACTGTATTGGACTTCCAAACTTTGTATGCTACACTGATCAAACCACATAGCGACCATATAATCATTACTCCAACCTCTTCAAATACCTACGGATTGCTCTCTATGTTTTTCTGTGAATTATACGCGATTTTACTTTATTCTTCCGAGAATGGGAGCCCCACAAACCAGGTACAGCGACCTCACTTTTCTTCCTATTTCGATTTGAGATACTTAGCTTCCAGCAACAAATACTCAGGTTTAAAGTATTTAATATTCTAGGTTTACAGCAGGGAATCTAAATAACTTTGCATTATATCGAGTATGAAATGCTTTGTAACAGAATGTTTGTTACTTGGTTTTAAATGTTTTAAATTCTGATTATTGAGTCTTAAAAGCTTCGTAAGAGAATCTTTATTACTCAGTATTAAATGCTGAGTAACAGGATTGTTACTGCTCTTTGTTACGTAGACATGAGATAAAATTATGCTGGTTAAAATACTGGTTGGTCACTGTGTGGATTAATCTCTGCTTACTTTCGCTGATTGATCACCGTGTGGATTAATCTGGATTAATCTCTGCTTGCTTTAAGTCAACTGATTGATCACTGTGTGGATTCCTTGCAGCTTACTCTTAAACTTTGTACTAATTCAAAATATTATTATTACTTTGTAATTATTATCGTTGGTGGGTTGTTTTCAATTTATTTGATTTGGTTTGATTTAAAAACTAAAATCAAAATAATCAAAGAGCTATGTTTATATGTATTTTTTTGGCTTTGCTTTGTAATCAGTCGCATTTTATTTTATGTACTTAGTGATAAGATACATATTTATATAAAAAAAGAAAAATAATTTGTTTATAAAGGATGTTAAGATAATGAAATATATATAATATATATATATATATATATATATATATATATATTATATTTTGTTTTTTTAATGAAATATTTAGTTTATTTCACAAATCATGAAAGAATAGATGATATGATTTGAAGAAAAATATAGCTCTTTTTCTTCGAATCAATGGTTTTTTAATTTTTAACTATGCTTATCAAGCATATCATAACGGGTTTCTTTTTATATATATATATATATATATATATATATTTAATTACATAAGTTTGTTTTATATATATTACTGTTTCTTTTATATATTAATAGGGGTGTTTGTTTTATAAGTTTATTGAAGATGAATTTTATGGTAATGGGAAGATAATAGATCTTCTTACCATAATGATTCCTTGACTTTAATCATGTTTTAATATCTATTCCTAACCTTGATTTCAATGATATTGTCGAATCTTTTTTCTTTTCTTTTTTGAAAATGGAAACTTAAAAAGAAAAAACCTTATAGCAAAATGTATTGAGATAGATCTAATGACACATGATGAGGGTGTTTTCACCTACATCAAGGCTTGTGTAGAATCACGTGACTTGAGTAAAGGTTTACAAAACAATATTATTTTAGATTACAAATATATTAAATGGAAGATTAGATTAGAAGTATACAACTTTTAATAGTGAACATTGCTTGGAGATAGATCATTTGAAGGAAGCCTACCTAAAGGCAAAGTTTTCTTAGACTAAAAAATGGAATAATAATCATATTTTTTAGTGGAAAGGTTATATGACAAAGTTATAATAGGAAGCACCTAGAATAGATGTTAGGTGCCTAAGCATGTAGCTTTAGGTTGATATAGATATAATTTTGACCCAACAATCACCTTCTCCATATGTTTTCATGCTTGATTATCCCTCAAGGATTGTGGAAGGTGAGGATAACACACGGATAAGATAATTCAAATCAAGAAAATGAATTGGTCCCTTCAAACAAATCAAATGAGGCAATGTAATTAACATTGTTGAGGAGTTGAATTGCCCCTAATTAATGGGTTGGATGGATAGAAATAAGAAAAGAAAAAGGGAGAAAAGTGTGGTGGGCAAGTTGATAAGATCCTCAATTAGTAAATTAAAAAAGACACATCTTCTCCTAAAATGTCATAAAATAACCAAGTTGAATTTTGCTCCCTTGGATGTTAAATCTATAGTTAGACATATAAACTTAGACAAAGAAATAACATTTTAAATATGTAACCCTATATGTGAGCTCTATAAGGATCAACTTATTGAATATTTAGAACCAAATGGTAAGTCAAAATATAAATTTTCTTATTCGTAACATAAAATATTCTACTGAAGATAAAACAAAATTAATAACAGTCGTGAGTTCATTGTTCATAATATTATATTCTTATTCTATATGCATTTAAAAGTAGCAAACCCTAGAGTGTAGTGTAATCACAATAAAAAAATGATGCTCACATTGCTCTTCAACTAATGTTACTATAAGCTAAATGCATGAAAAAATAAATAAATTATATTGTTCCCATCACATTTTAAAATTATAATCCTACTGTTGGGTGTGTGTTATACTCTTTCCATGACTAGCCCCATGCGCAGAACCGAGGGGTTAAAGGGGGGCACTCTGCCTCCCCTTCATTACGTTGGGCGTAGTTGGGGGTGGGGGGAGAGTGGGGTCACAGGAGGGGTGGCATCCCCCCCTATCAGGGAGTTTGAGCACCCCCCTCTACGGGGTCTGGGGCAGCGGCTCGAGATTTTTTTTTAGACCCTATATTAGGTGGGCAGACCTACCTATGGTTTTGTGCATGGGTTTTGCACATGGTTTTACGCATGATGGTTTTCTGCCCATGGTATCTTGTAGATCTGGTCAAGGGAACTATAGTTATGTTCTAATCTAGGGTTAATGGATTGGGGTTTATGGATCATTAGGGGAATTTTGAGGTCTAAAATGGACCTCCTAAAGAAATTATAAAATAATAGTGGAAATAATAAAATAATATTAGATTACACCATCAAATTTTAGAGGGAAAAAAGAAAAAAAATATTATTTTTACTCGTATTTTCAATTTATCTCCCTATGGGTTTACTCAAATTTTGAGCAACAACACTTATTAGATGAAATTTTTGATTCCTCAACCAAGGAGTACCCATGTTGCATACTTTTGATGGGCCCTACTATACGAAAAATGAGAAATACATGAAAAATGTGATTGAATCACGATTTTCCATGTATTTCTCATTTTTCATGTAGCAGGGCCCATCAAAAGTATGTAACATGGGTACTCTTTGGACGTGGAATTAAAATTTGCATCCAACGAGTACTCTCGCTCGAAATTTAAGTAAAACCTTAGGGAGATAAGTTGAAAATACGAGTTGAAAAAATAGTTTTATTATTTCATTATTTTTTCATCTTTTTACTTTTTTATTCCAAAAATGGTGAATCATCCCCCATGGTTTACATCATCATCTTGAATCCTGTTGGTTCTTATAAAGTTTATTTTGGTTGTATATTTTTCTTAGGAGATCCATTTTATACCTCAAAATTCCCCTAATGTGCTTCGACATGTATATATGTATTTTAACATTGAAAGGAATATAATGAAAAATCAATTTGGTAGTCCCAATTTTGGCATCCAGGGAAAATCTCTGTGTATATCTATATTGTGTTTTATGATCTCGCCATTGTTTGTTTTCTTGTTTTTAGAATTCGTATGCAAGTAATTTTTGTATAGGGTTAAAACCTACAATTGGTATCAAAGTCATTTTGGTTTCAAGGGGAAGCCTTTACTGCTGAGGGGTTTTGCTCAGGGCTGTGGTAGACCCTTTTCAGATTCTTGCGGTGAAAGAAGATGGCAAGCAGTGGAAAGATATAGATCGAGAAATTTAATAGTCAGATTTTTGGGTTGTGGAAAATCAAGATGGAGGATCTGCTAGTGGATAAATATCAGTGGATCACAGTAAATCCAGGTACTAAACCAACGAAAATGTTCGATGAAGATTGGAAGAAGTTGGATCAGAAAACAAAGAGCACAATACAACTATGTATTCATATTCAATATTGTTGAATGTATTAGGGGAAGTTATAGCGAAGGCTTTGTGGGACAAGTTAGGGACTTTGTACCAATCTAAGTCACTAGTGAATAAACTGTTCCTACAGAAAAAATTGTATAACCTAAGGATGAAGGATGGAGACTCAGTGATAGAGAATATGAACACTTTTAATACTATGGTAAGCCAGTTGTTATCTGTTGATATTAAAATTTCAGATGAAGATAAGTGCATGAGTTTGTTGTGTTCTCTACCAGATTCGTGGGATAGTCTAGCTGTTGCAATAGGTAGCAATACAACTACCTTGTAGTTTGATGAAATAGTCTCATCCTTGCTGTCAGAGGATATGAGATGGAAAAATATGGAGGGTCGGAATGGTGATGCCTTATCTGTACGAGGACAGTGCCATAACATAAACAAAAATAAGTCCTTGAGTGGGAGATCTAAATCTCTAGGAAAACCTGTAAAGGTGTGCTGGAAATGCGGAAAGGAAAGGCACTTCAAAAAGGAATATAGATCTAAATCTCATGAGAAAGGAAAGGGATATGATGATGCTCCTTCCAAAGGCGAAACCACCTTAGATGAAGGTGGGGATGTGTACTTGACTTCTTCTTCAAGTACACAAATAGATCATGAGGAATGGTTGATTGACTCAAGTGCATTCTTTCACTTCACTCCCCACACGGAGTGGTTTTGTGAGTATGAGAAATATGATGGTGGTGATGTCTTCTTAGGGGATGACAGGAAGGCTAGAATCGTTAGACGCGGAAAATTCAAGTTGAAATTACAAGGTGGAAGGATTAAAACACTTTTGGGTGTTCAACATATTCATGCATTGGTCATAAGTCTAATTTCTGTAAGTAAGATGGATGATGCAGGTGTAAAAACAATGTTTGAGAAATATTCCTGCAAGATGGTTCAAGGAGCACTGGTATTGATGCGAGGAGTTTGGATTGGAACTCTGTACACGCTTTTGGGTAGCACTGTTATTGATGGGTGCAAAAATTTTGTTGTTCCTGAAAGTGAAGTAGAAAATCTAGTGGTCTCTAGAGAAAAGACCATGCTATGACATCAAAGGCTTGGACATATTGAAGAGAAGGGCCTTCGAATACTTCATGGTAATGGTATGGTAGAAGGTATGTCTAATTTCTCTCTGGATTTCGATTTATGTGAACATTGTGTATATGGGAAGAAAAATCGAGTGAGTTTCCCCTCTGGCACTAAGAGGGTGAAAGAGATATTAGAGATTGTGCACAATGTGTTTGGACCTGTGTCGGTTCCATCATTGGGTAAGTCTGTGTACTATGTATCATTTATAGATGACTTCTTAACGAATACATGGATATTTCCTTAGGAATAAATTTGGAGTCTTTGATAGGTTTAAAGAATTTAAGGCTCTGGTGAAAAACCATACAAAGAAGAAGATAAAGGTGTTTAGGACAGATAATGGTGGAGAGTTCTGTAAGAAGGAATTTGAAGAGTTATGCAAGAAGTGTGGTATAGCACGACATAAGACTACTCTAGACACACCTCAGCAAAACAGAGTTGCAGAAATAATGAACATGACGTTGATGGAAAATGTAAGAAGTATGCTCAGTGGTTTCGTGTCAGGAAAAGAATTTTGGATAGAGGTGGTGGAGACTGCATGTTACCTAGTCAACAGGTCACCTTCATCAATGTCATAGGATAAGACTCCACAGGAGGTATGGACTGGTAAGAAACCATCTCTTTCACATTTGAGGCTATTTGGATGTGATGCATATGTACATGTTCCAAAGGAGAAAAGAACCAAGCTGGATAGTAAATTTGAAAGGTGCATCTTTATTGAGAGGTGAGAGATGTGGTGTTTAGAGAGGTGAGAGATGTTATATTAAACATGAAGTCCTATCAAAATAACCTGAGAAGATAGAGTTTGAGATAAAGGAGGAAGAATCAGTCTCTACAACAGACGAGGAATCAGAAGATGAAGAGCCACAAACTCCAATAGTGAGAAGATCAGTTTGAGAAAGAAGGCTGCCAGAAAGGTATAGTCCAACTTCTTTCTATTCAAATTTTTCTTTATCTATTACTAATGATGATCACAAAAATTTCAGGGAGGTAGTAGATTTAGAGGATGGAAAACCGTAGAAAGAGGCTATGGTTGATGAAATTGAATCTTTAGACAAAAATGAGGCTTGGGATCTCGTGGAGTTGCCGACTGGAAGGACATCCATTGGAAGCAAATGGGTGTTTAAAAAGAAGACGACTGTAGAAGGTAAGGTGGAGAAATACAAAGCTTGGTTGGTAGCAAAAGGTTATTCCTAGGTGTCAAGAATTGATTTTTGTGATATTTTTCTCATGTTGTCAATGTAGCTTCTATTAGATTACTTTTATTTGTTGTTGCTGCTTTTGATCTTGAGGTAGAGTAGATGGATGTAAAGACAACATTTCTTCACGGGGATTTCGAAGAAGAGATCTACATGAAGCAACCTGAAGGCTTTGCAGTGAAAGGTAAGAAAGAACTGGTATGCAGGTTAAAAAATTCTCTGTATGGGTTAAAAAAGTCACCAAGGATGTTGTATCAGAAATTTGATACATTTGTACGGTGACTTGGCTTCATTAGCAGCAAAGCAAATCACTGTGTTTATTTTAAATTAATTGGTGACTGTGTTATTTATTTGTGTTGACGATGCTGGACCCATCAACATTCAAGGGATCTCCACGGTATGAACTCGCAACTAGACCTCACACCGTTTGGTGTAGGAGTCCCATCCGATATGATGGCCCAATTTCCATTATCTTAAATGTTTGCCTTAGCTCTTGCTTGTCAGCACATGAGAGTGGTCTGCTTTGTCTTTGAACAACTAGGGTCGCGTGCTTGGTGAGTGCTAGTGTTACTTGTCAAAGTTATTTCACCGCAGAGAGAGAGGGTGGAAGTGAGTCTCTAGTAGAAAGGGAGAAGTCCCAACTCTGTCAAAGACACACAACACAACAGGACATGCAGAAATTCTAGCGGAGAAGTCCACATGGATGTGGTAGTCACACACACAAGAAGGAATAGAACATACAACACTCACCGAAGTAGTCCGCGCAAGTGTGACGGTCATTAGAAAAAGTTTATGTGAGAGGTCCTGTCTGATGTCTGGCGAGGCAGCCCACATGGGCAATACATCATTAACAACTTATACAACACATTTTCATAAACATATGTATTAGAACAACTGAAAGAGTTCAACTGTTTTAACACAGGTTAAAACAACATGCATTACAAGTGTTCCAAGATTAGTCTTGCAAAAAATTACAATACATGTGTGAAAACGTGCTGGCCTATTAACAAGCGTCTGAATTAAGTTAAAGTTCCAAGACACATTGGTACACCATACATCACTAACTACGTAGGTGGGGTGTTGGAGCCACTGCTCGCTCCTCAAAGAAAATATTACAAACTCTCAAGGCTATGTGGGAGGAGTCAAGGTGAAAGGTTTTTTCATGTATAAATGAGGGGTATTTATGGCCAAGGGTGAAATTGACCCCTATGACTGTTCAACTTCCCTCATGATTGTTTGGCTTACATGAATCTTCAACTTTACATGACTCTTTAACTTTACATGTGGGTCTCTTGGACTTCCACGTTACATTACATTGATTACAACAATATGGCCCACGGTAGTGATGTGTCCGATATGACTCATGACACAACTCGACAGTGGTGGTATGTTCATGCTGTTGGTGGTGTCCATGTCAAGTTGCAGTGCTGCTGAGTGATGGATGTGCTCTTGGTGTATCATAGCTTCATCTCCGCATGGAAAGGTGTGTGAAGTCTTCAATGGTCTTGGTGTTTTCTTGATGTTTGCACATGCATGTTCCTCCACTTGTACTTTGACATGCTTCATGTGTTCACCCATTCATGAGCAAATCTCCTTGCATGCATTCCTCGTTCGTATTTTCATGAAACAATCTCCTCGCATGCATTCCTTGTTCGTCTGTTCGTGAAAAAACCTCCTTGCATGCATTCCTCGTTCGTTCGTTCACGAATGAATCTCCTCACATGCTCTCCTTGTTCATCCCTTTCGTCATCGCGTCATGTCTCATCCATGTACCTATATCTGCAATCGCTTATGATGACACAACATCAAATCCGTGAATCTCCTAGTCTACCATGATGCATTATCGTTCACTTTCGGATGCAGGTGACTAGGAGAGAGGACACGACTTTGAAACTGCACAAGGTAGATCTCATGCTGGGATGCGGGTTCCGGGCACTGATGGTGAAAATTGTGCAGAAGTCACTAGGAGACCGAGATAGTGACTGTCTGTGGGATCTGGTCAGCTTGTAGGCATATCTGCGCAATTTTTTGAGGGAAGCAGTGCAGGAAATAGAGAGGGTTGGAAGCAAAAACTGTGCAATTCCTTTGGGGTGATGGCCGTGGGGTACATGAGGCTTGTCGAGAAAAAATGTGCACTTTTCTCAGGGAGCTGGCAGTAGGCTGTGGGAGTGTTGCTGGCAAAAATTGCGCAAATGCTGGGAGGTTGGCTTGCTGAACATTCCATCATAGTTTCTGATCTGAGCGAGACGCTGGGCAGCTAGGGTGACTTCTTATTAAAACTGCGCAATTTTCCGGGGGAGCAGCAGATCGACTATTTTTGTGTCTATTTGAAAAAACTGCACAATTTTTTGAGGGAGACAGGGACAGACAATGCGTGTCTGTCTAGCATGTATGTGCAATTTCTTCAGTCAGTAGAGGGGGCGAGTTCTGCAACTTTTGCACACTTTTTTGGGGGAGTGAGTCCTAGGGTCGCTACCTGGTCAAACTCTCTGGTTGATAAACTGGAGGGTTGAATGATTTGCTTGCGGGCACGTATATTGAGATGGCTTGTTGAGAAACTTCTGCGTTGTTCTGGGTGATAGTCGGTTTGGTCGATTTCAAGATTGCGTAGTGCAAGCTCCCTGGGAGATAGCCTCAAGCTCTGCGCAATTCTGGGCAGCAGTACAGGTCCACAGAGGGCTGAAACTACACAATGCAACTCAGTGAGGGTCCGACTGTTGGAGGGTGATCTGGTCGTTAGAACTTCAACAAAATGACTGTGTGTGAGCGAGTGAACTTGTGCATACGTGACCTTGCGAACACACTCAACATCACTTGGCGACAAGATGCCTCAAATCATCAAGACAAAATACTCAGTGTGACTAACCGAAAGGGTGAGCGACAAGCGCGATACTTGTGATAGATCATTGAACGACTACGATGATGCTTGCACGACAGTGCATACAACATTGTGTGTGAGTGCGATAGATGTGTATATAGCGAACACAACCCAAACACAACCTTCAACATCAACAGAATGAGGGTGCAAGCATGACATAGAAATCAGCATGTGGAAGACGGAAGTTGGTTGAACAAGTGAAAAAGAAGCAAGACATGTAGAAAAAACACATGAGATGAATTTTCGTGTTTGTGCACATGCATGTTATTGAGGATAGGATAATATGAAAATGACAAGCAATCTTGCAAACTAAACTAAGAGGTGTACTTCGGAAGATGTTCTTTACTTACCATACTTACCCTCAAGATGATCATGCATCCGACAGAGTTTGCATGCGGTCCTGATCTTTTACATTACTCGGTTCCTTTGTCCTTCTCCTCAACTCCTTGGAAGCGATTTTAGCATGTCACATTTTCTTATAGTCACTGAGAGGTAGATCTGTGCAATTTCAGCGGACAATGATTGCTATCGGAATGAGGCCCTGGGAGGCCCGTCTGCGCGGTTTTTGCATGTAAGAATGACAAGACAAATTAGACAATACTGCACAGTTTTGAGTCTTAAATCACTATTGCAGGATAGGGGTCCTAAGAGGACACCTTTGCGCAAATTCCGAGTGCAGTGTAGTTGGACTGCTCTGTGCATTTCTAGAGAGTAGTGCTGGGTGGGGTCTCTGCAGGCTGTGGGCTTTCTGTAGGCAAGGGAGGTTGGTATCTCCGTGCACTGTGGGGTTTTAGCAGGCAAGGGAGGAAGCTTGATGGTTGCAGAAGCAAAGCATGTAGTTCAAGGAAGTTGGATGAGGCTAGGTTGCTTGGGAAAATGGCTAAGTGTGAGATCAGGTAAACATGATAGGAATTAACTGTGATCACACACTGACACTTAGTGACACAACATAGACCATCCAGAATGCATAAGACATACTTTTCTTGATGTAACAACCTTTGTGACGTGAGTGCGTGAGGTGAGTGTGAAACATGTTTATCTGATGACAACCACCCATACGCATACAATTCCCTTGAAGCAAGACAACATTCCCTTTGCATGACAAATAACAACCCCTATGCCCAAAAATGACACATGCTGCATAAGGATGAGAACGCAAACTACTCTAAGGGTCAAGGAGGGGAGCTTGAAATCATCATCTTACCAATAAGTGACCAAGGATGATTGATCGCAGGATCCAAGGTAGGCTCTAAAATTTGCATGCAAGCCAAAATTTTGGAGGGTAGTTGTAGCTGCTACAACCCTTGGTGACACACTGGTAGAACTCCAGCTCTCGGTATGGACCTTGTTTCATGAAAAGCAAGTCTAACCCTTCTGGAAGTATTGTTCAATTCTTCGATTATCATAGTTTCCACACTAGCTTGGTTGAAAGATGTAGCACCTGCCATGCTCTTGATTGGTCAGCACAAATCCCAAGCCAATTCAACTCAATTGTTTCAATTGGGGATGAGGGGTATATTGGTGCACAAGTAATATGGCAACCTAAGTTTAAGTCTCATCTCTAGTGTTGCTCCGCTGCCAGTAGGCCTACAAAGTACCCCGAGGAAGTTACTCAAGAAATCAAGCATCGCTCCACTGCCAGTGACCCTAGTCAGTACCTCGATGGAGTTACTTGCATCACCTCTCTGCGCATGAAGCCTTTCTCTTCTTTCGCCTTATTCATTTTTCATTTTTTTTTCAAGAACTGTGCATAAGAACTTATTTATTTCAGAGGCAGAAAAGGAATCCCGACTTATTGAGAGTAGGAGAGGTTGTTCCTTTATAGAAGTATGTTATGTATACCTGTGACATACTTGTTAAGGTTACTGCTCACCTTACGCTACTTGATTGAGTTGACAAGGGTTAACTCAAAAGAACCGATTAGAGTAGGTGGTACTAGTTAGAGTGCAAGCGTTGTGTTTTCACCAAGACTCACTCTGAACAGAACATATTTTCCAGTAAGGCATCATCGACTGAAGACAAAAAGTTCATCATAAAGAGAGAGGACAATAGATAACTGGATTTTGATAGTTGTAAAAGTCCTCTTAGATTTGCCTGACTTGTCTCGAGAGCCAAACATGGTGTCACAAGAAAATCAAGCAAACCAAACCAAGCAAGCAAGTAGACAAACATGCAAACCAGAAAGCAAAGAAAAGAAAAGAATAATCCTACTTCTACGCTAAACAGTGCATGGGCCTACTCACGTGAAGTGATATTTCCAATGCCACCACCGACGCATTGGCTAGCTCATGTTGGTGAAGGCATGGTTCACGAGAAGCACAATTAAGCAAACCAGCAAATGCAAAATATACAACAATGAACACCAACACGCTTCGAGTTCTAAAACATCCATAGAAAAGGAAAGAGTGAATTCACAAGACAAACATTCTGTGGCTTAACATGGTGCTGTGATACACTACGTGTAGACAATGAACATACACACTCTTTGGATTGTAACATACGAGCGAAAATGAGAAATACCAACGGCTTATTCTTTGCAAGCACTCTCGTTGTGTAATATTCCTCCAAAGCTTGAGCGATGGGGTCATGCGTTTCGAGTGGAGGAAGAGAAATTTGGGTGTTTGGTTGATCTTCAATGCAAAGCAAAGAGTGATGAGGAGCCTAAGTTGGGTGTTTCAAAAATTTTCTGATCGGAAGTGGAACTAACCTCAGGACAACGAGGGCTTGACATAACCATCAGTTGAGGCTAAAGTGCCTCAAAAACCTATAGGGTTTCCACTTCGTCAACAGATATATCATTAGAGACTAGTGGCTTAGACATATTAACAACAAGTGAATCAACATCGTGATCAAATGAAGAAGTACGGGGATCACGACAACCACGATAAAAAAATTCTAGATATTCGTCGGCATCCTCATGATTTGATGAATCATGCATAGGGGTAGATGAGAAGCAAGGATGTTCACCCTCTATGTTTTCAGAAATGATAGATGACAAATGGGAAAGACTTTTAGAGGAAGATGTGTCCTCTTCGCGATGTAATGACAGACTGACATCTGGTGTGTCCCGTGAACGATCAGAAGTAGAAACACCCAGAAATGAGTTTTCACAGGGGAAAGCAACAATGGAAAAATCATAAGGGATGTCAGGATAGAGTGGATGAGGCGTGAGTGGAAGGGAGTCATCCTTCACCACTGGTTCTTCTTTGGATTCCCGCATGCACTCATCATGAATGATAGCGCAGGTTCACTGCACAACACCAACTCTAGTGACAACTTGATCCTTGTTCACAACACATGTGGAGTCCTGAACAGATGAACACAAGATAATACAATTTGGAGGATCAATGGAACACAGGGATGGAGGTTGAGGGGACGAATCCACCTGACAACCATTAGGCTTGCAAGTCAAATCTGCACAGATATCAAGAGCATGTGGGGTAGGAGGATGTGGTAATTCCATATATGTGCACGCACCTTCTCCGAACTCACACTGTGGAGCTAGATCTGTTTGATGAGAAGAGGACAAATAGTCGCTCGTGATAATGACCTCGTCAGTCTTAGATTTGGTAGCTCTAACACAGAGGTGTGTTGGGAGGGGTTCAAATTATTCCAAGAATTGCATATTTTCGGATATGTAAGGAAGATACTCAAATCTTCCATCAAGAAATTCCCAATCAATTTCATCTTCGGGAAACTGGTATGCAAGATTACAAAAGCGTGTGTGAAATTGTTCAGTGAATTCATCAGGTGCTTTATGTAATTTCTGAATTTCTTTATCAAGTGCTCTACTATCAAAATGATTGGAAGCACGGTCTATCTCTGTGACCAGATGTGAGAGAGAGAGAATAGAGTTTTCGGGCAGCGTGGTACACCAATGCATTGGGTGCCCTCGAAGCGTGTATACAAACAACGCGCAGGTCATGTACTCTTCAAAGATTTCATGTCTTTCATAGGAGCCTACAACGCCAAACACATGTTTGACCAAGGCTACATGGCCTCCACCATTGTATGTTTTATGTGACAAGTTATTCTAGAGCTCTTCTGAGATTTCAAAGTTGTTTCCATAAGACATACACTCTAGAAGGGAAACTCTGTAGTTAGTCATGATAAGTATGTGGAGATTCAAAAGATATTATGAGAACTTAGCTTTTCATCTGGCCCTCCTTCTAGCGCTAGAAATGTTGACTGTGTTGTACCTATCGACATTCAGGGGATCTCCCCGGTATGAAGTCCCAACTAGACCTCACACCATTTGGTGTAGGAGTCCCATCCGATATGATGGCCTCGTTGCCATTATCTTAAATATTTTCCTTAGCTCTTGCTTGTTAGCACATGAGAGTGGTCTGCTTTATCTTCGAACAACGAGGTTCGCGTGCCTGGTGAGTTCTAGTGTTACTTGTGTCAAGGTTCTTTCAAGGTAGAGAGAGAGGGTGGAAGTGAGTCTCCAGTCGAAAGGGAGAAGTACCAAATCTATTAAAGACACACAACACAATAGGACATGTGCATCCTCCAGTCGAGCAGTCCACACGGATGTGGCAGACACATACACAAGAAGGAATATCACGTACAACACTCAACATAGTACTCTGCATGAGTGTGATGATCATTATAACAAGCTTATAGGAGAGGTTATGTCTGATGTTTGTCAAGGCAACCCACATGACCAAGACATCGTTAACAAATTATACAACACATTTTCATAAACATATGTATTAGAAGAACCGAAAGAGTTCAAATGTTTTAACATAGGTTAAAGCAACATGCATTACAAGTGTTCCAAGATTAGTCATACAAACAACTACAATACATGTGTGAAAACGCACTAGCTTGTTAACAAGCGTCTGAATTAAGCAAAAATTCCAAGACATGTTGGTACACTATATATCACTAACCCCGTAGGTGGGGTGTTGGAGCCACTACTCGCTCCTCAAAGAAAATATTACAGACTCTCAAGTTTATGTGGGAGGAGGCAAGGTGAAAAGTATTTTGCATGTATAAATGAGGGGTATTTATAGCCAAGGGTGAAACTGACCGTTGCGACTGTTCAACTTCTGTCATGATTGTTTTACTTACATGACTCTTCAACTTTATATGACTCTTTAGCTTTACATGCGGGTCTCTTGAAATTCCACGTTACATTACATTGATTACAACAGTATGGCCCATAGTAGTGATGTGGTTGAGATGACTCATGACACGACTCGACATGACATTGCTGGTATGTTCATGCTGTTGGTGGTGTCCATGTCGAGCTGCAATGCTGTTGAGTGATGGATCTGCTCTTCTTGTATCATAGCTTCATCTTCGCATGGCAAGGTGTGTGAAGTCTTTGATGGTCTTGGTGTTCACTTGATGTTTGCATGCATATGTTCCTCCTTCACTTGTACTTTGACATGCTTCATGCGTTCGTCCATTCATGAACAAATCTCCTTGCATGCATTCCTTGTTCGTCCTTTCATGAAACAATCTCCTCACATGCATTACTTGTTCATCCATTCGCAAACAAATCTCCTCGCATGCATTCCTTGTTCCTCTGTTTGCGAATGAATCTCCTCACATGCTCTCCTTGTTCATCCCATTCGTCATCGTGTCATGTCTCATCCATGTACCTGTATCTGCAATCGCTCATGATGAGACACATCAAATCCATAAATCTCCTAGTCTACCAGGATGAATTATCGTTCGCTTTCTGATGCAGGTGACAGGGAGAGAGGACAAGGCTCTGAAACTGCGCAAGGCAGATTTCATGCCAGGATGTGGGCTTCGGGTCCTACTGGTGAAAATTACGCAGAAGTCACTGGGAGACTGAGGTGGACAATCCGGATCAGTAGTGACTGTTAGCGGGATTTGGGTCAGCTGGTGAGCATATCTGCGCACTTTTTTTAGGGAAGCAGTGTAGGCAGTAGAGGGGGTTGGCAACAAACACTACACAATTCTTGTGGGGAGCTAGCTGTGGGGTGCAAGAGGCTTGTTAGGAAAAAAATCATATTTTTTCAAGAAGCTGGCAGCAAGTTGTGGGAGTGTTGCTGGAAAAAACTGTGCAGTTGTTGGGAGGCTGGCCTACTGATCATCCCATCACAATTTCAGAGCTGAGTGAGATGTTGGGTAGTTGGGGTGATTACTCATGAAAACTATGCAGTTTTCCTGGTGAGCAGTAGATGGGTTATCTAGGTGACTGGCTGGAAAAACTGCACAATTTTTTGAGGGAGACAGGGAGGGACAGTGGTTGTCTATATGGCATGTCTTCGTAATTTCTTCAGTGAGTGGAGTGGGAAATTTCTGCATCTTTTATGCACTTTTTTGGGGGAGTGACTCCCGGGGTCACTGCCTGGTCAAACTCTTTGGTTTACCAGCTGGAGGGTTGGTTGATTCGCTTGCGGGCAGCGCAGATTGAGATGGCTTGCTAAGAAACTTTTGCGTTGTTCTGAGTGACAGTCGGTTCGGTCGATTCTAGGATTCGTAGTTCAGGCTGCCTGAGAGACAACCTCAAGCTCTATTCAATTATAGACAGTAGTACATGTCCACTCAAGGCTGAAACTACACAATGCATCTCAACGAGGGTCTGACTGTTGGGGGGTGATCTGGTCGTCAGAACTTTAAAAAAATGACTATGTGTGTGAGAAAGTGAACTTGTGCAAACGTGACCTTGCAAACACACAATCAACATGACTTGACGACAAGATGCTTCAAACCATCAAGACAACATACTCAGTGTGACTGACTGATGGTGCAAGCGACAAGTGCGAAACTTGTGATAGATCATTGAACGACCGCGATGACGCTTGCACGATAGTGCATACAACATTGTGTGTGAGTGTTATAGATGTGTACATGGAAAACACAACTCAAACACAACCTTCAACATCACTAGAACGAGGTCACAAGCATGACATATCAATCAACATGCCGAAGATGACAGTTGGTCGAACAAGTGAAAAAGAAGCAAGACATGTAGAAGAAACACATGAGATGACTTTTCATGTTTGCGCACATGCACGTTACTGAGGACATGATGATATGACAATGACAAGCAGTCCTACAAACTCAACTAAGTGGTGTACTTCGGAAGATTTTCTTTACTTACCATACTTACCCTCGATGATCATCCATTTGAAAGAGTTTGCATGCGGTCCTGACCTTTTCCATTACTCGGTTCCTTGGTCCTTCTCCTCAACTCCTTGGAAGTGATTTTAGCATGTCACCTTTTTTTGTAGTCACTGAGAGGTAGATCTGCACAATTTCAGTAGACAATGACTACTATCAAAATGAGGCCCTGGGAGGCCTGTCTGCACGGTTTCTGCATGAAATATTGACAAGACAACTTGGACAACACTGCGTAGTTTTGAGGCTCAAAGCATTGCTGTGGGACAAGGGTCTTGGGAGGACACCTTTGCGCAATTTATGAGTGCAGTGCAGCTGGACTGCTCTGTGCTTCTCTGGAGAGCAATGCTAGCTAGGGTCTCTATGGGCTACATGTTTTGAGCAGGCAAGGGAGGTTGGTGTCTCTATGCACTTGGGGTTTTAGATGGCAAGGGAGGAAGCTTGATGGTTGTAGAAGCAAAGCGCACAGTTCAAGGAATCTGGATGAGGCTAGGTTGCTCAGAAAAATGGCTAAATGTGAGATTAGGTAAACATGACAGGACTTGACTGTGATAGCACACTGACACTTATTGACACAACGTAGACCTCCAGAATACATAAGACACACTTTGCTTGATGTAGCAACCTTCATGACATGAGTGTGTGAGGTGAGTGTGAAACATGTCTATGTGATGACAACCACCCATACGCATAAAATTCCCTTAAAGCAAGACAACATTCCCTTTGCATGATAAACAACAACCCCTATGCCCAAAAATGACACATGCTTCATAAGGATGAGAACGTGACAACTCTTAGGATCAAGGAGGGGAGTTTGAGATCATCAACTTACCAATAAGTGACCAAGGATGATCAATCGCAGTATCCAAGGTAGGCTCTGAAATTTGCATGCGAGACAAAATTTTGGAGGGTTGTTGTAGCCGCTATAACACTTGGTGACACACTGGTAGAACTCCAGCTCTCTGTATGGACTTTATTTCATGAAAAGCGAGTCTAACCCTTCCAGAATTATTGTTTGATTCTTTGATCATTGCAGTTTCCACACTAGCTTGGTTGAAAGATGTAGCACCTGCCATGCTCTTGATCGGTCAACACGCATTCCAAGCCAAGTCAACTCAGTTGTTTCAATTGGGGATGAGGGGTATATTGGTGCACAAGTCACATGACAATCAAAGTTTAAGTTTCATCTCTAGTGTTTCTCCACTGCTAGTAGGCCTGGACAGTACCCCGATGGAGTCACGCATGAACTCAAGCATCACTCCACTGCCAACGAGCCTGGTAAGTACCCCGACGGAGTTACTTGTATGACCTCTTTGCGCATGAAGCCTTTCTCTTCTTTCACCTTATTCATTTTTCATTTTTTTTTTCAAGAACTGTGCATGTGCATTTATTTATTTTAGATGGAGAAGAGGGATCCTGACTTATTGAGAGTAGGAGAGGTTATTCCTTCAGATAAGTATGTTATGTATACTTTTGACATACTTGTTAAGGTTCCCCCCCTCACCTTACTCTACTTGACTGAGCTAATAGGATTAACCCAAAAGAACCGATTAGAGTAGGTGGTACTAGTTAGAGCGAAAGTGTTGTGTTTTCACCAAGACTCGCTTTGAACATAACATATTTTCCATCAAGGAATCATCGACTGAAGACAACAAGTTTGTCATAAAGGGAGAGGACAACAGATAACCAGATGTTGATAGTTGTACAAGTCCTCTTAGATTCACCCAACTTGTCTCGAGAGCTAGACACGGTTTCATAAGAGGCTAACTTACGGGTACAAGCAAGCAAATAAATCCAAAAGCAAAAAGCAGAAGTAAAGCGAGAGAAAAACAAGTAAGCAAAGAAAGCAAGCAAGCAAACCAAACCAAGCAAGCAAGAAGACAAACATGCAAACCAGAAAGCAAAGCAAAGCAAAGACTACTCCTACTCCTACGCTAAACAGTGCATGGGCCTACTCACGTGAAGTGCTATTTCCAATGCAACCATCGACGCATTAGCTAGCCCATGTTAGAGAAGGCATGGTTCACGAGAAGCATGGTCAAGCTAACTAGCAAAACCAAAAGATATAATAATGAACACCAACACGCTCTGAGTTCTAAAAACATCCACATAAAAGGAAAGAGTGAATGCACAAGACAAACATTCTACGGAGTTAGCATTGTGCTGTGACACACTGTGTGCAGATAGTAAACATACACACTCTTTGGATTGTGACATATGAGCGAACATGAGAAATAACAACGACTTATGTTTTGCAAGCGTGGTCATTGTGTAATATTCCTCCAAATCTTGAGCGATGGGATCATGTGTTTCGAGTGGACGAAACGAAATCTGGGTGTTTGGTTGATATTCAATGCGAAGCATAGAGTGATGAGGAGCCTTGGGTGTTTCAAAATTTTTCTGATCAGAAGTGGAACTAACCTCAGGAAAACAAGGGCCTAACATAACCATCAACTCGGGACGAAGTGCCTCAACAACCTACATGGTTTCGAATTCGTCAATAGATAGGTCATCAAAGACCAATGGCTTATATAGATTAACAATGAGTGAATCAACATCGTGATCAAATGAAGAAGTGTGGGGATCAATACAACCACGATCAGAAAATTCGGGATGTTCATTGGCATCCTCATGATTTGATGAATCGTGCAGAGGGGTAGATGAGAAGCAAGGATGTTTACCCTTTGTGGTTTCAGAAATGATAGATGACAGATAGGATGGATTTTTAGAGGAATATGTGTCCTCTCCATGATTTACTTACACACTAACATCTGGTGGGTCCTGTGAACGATCGGAAGTAGAAACATCCGGAAATGAGTTTTCACAGGGGAAAACAACAATGGAATAATAACAAGGGATGTTAGGATAGAGTGGATGAGGCGCAGGTGGAAGGGAGTCATCCTTCACCACTAGTTCTTCTTTGGTTTCCCACACACAGTCATCGTGAATGATAGTGTAGGCTGGCTGCACAACACCAACTCCATCGAAAACTTGATCCTTGTTCACAACACGTGTGGAGTCCAGAACGAAATAACACAAGACAACACAATCTAGAGGATCAATGGAATGCGGGGATGGAGGTTGAGGGAATGAATCCACATGACAATGAGCAGGCTTGCAAGCCAAATCTGCACAGATATCAAGAGCAGGGGGGGTAGGAGGATGTGACAGTTCAACATCTGTGCGCGCATCGTCTCCCACCTCGCACTGCAAAGCTAGAGCTATTTGATGAGAAGAGGAAAAATAGTCGCTTGTGACAATGACCTCGTTCGTCTTAGATTTGGCAGCTCTAACACCGAGGTGCGTTGGGAGGGGTTCAAATGATTCCAAGAATTGCGGATTTTTGGATATGTAAAGAAGATACTTAAATCTTCCATCGATAAATTCACAACCAATTTCATTTCCTGGAAATTGGTATGCAATATTACAAAAGTGTGCATGAAATTGTTCAACAGACATCAGGTGCTTTCTCTAATTTATGAATTTCTTCATTGAGTGCTCTATGGTCAAAATGATTGAAAGCACGGTCTATCGCTGCAACTAGATGAGAGAGAGAGAGTGAATAGATTTTTTGGGTAGCATGGCACACCAATGCATTGGGTTCCCTCGAAGTGTGTATGCAAACAATGCATAGGTCATGTAATCTTCAAACATTTCATGTCTTTCATAGGAGCCTACAACGCTAACCCTGTGTCTGATCAAGGCTACTTGGCCTCCACCATCGTATGTTTTATGTGACAAGTTATCCTAGAGCTCTTCCGAGATTTCAAAGTTGTTTCCATAAGACATACACTTCAGAAGAGAAACTCTATAGTTATTGATGGTAAGTATGCAAAGATTAAAAATAGATTGTGAAGACTTAGATTGTCATCTAGCCCTCTTTCTAGCACAAGAAATGTTGACGGTGTTGGACCTGCCAACATTCAGGGGATCTCCCTAGTATGAAGTCCCAACTAGACCTCACACCGTTTGGTGTACGAGTCCCATCTTGTATGATGGTCTGATTTCTATTATCGTAGATGTTTTCCTTAGCTCTTGCTTGTCAACACATGAGAGTGGTTTGCTTTGTCTTCAAACAATGAGGTTTGTGTGCCTGGTGAATGCTAGTGTTACTTGTGTCAAGGTTCTTTCACCGTAGAGAGAGAGGGTGTAGGTGAGTCTCCAGTCGAAAGGGAGAAGTCTCAACTCTGTTAGAGACACACAACACAACACAACATGCGCAACTTCCAACAGAGCAATCCACACAGATGCGACAGTCACACACACAAGAAGGAATAACATGTACAATAGCCAACGTAGTAGTCTGCGTGAGTGCGAAAATCGTTATAATAAGTTTATGGGAGAGGTTATGTCTGATGTCCAACAAGGCAGTTTACATGGGCAAGACATCGTTAACAAGTTATACAACACATTTTCATAAACATATGTATTAGAACAACCGAAAGAGTTCAACTGTTTTAACGCAAGTTAAAGCAACATGCATTACAAGTGTTCCAAGATTAGTCTTGCAAACAATTACAATACATGTGTGAAAACGTGCTGGCCTGTTAACAAGCTTCTAAATTAAGCGAAAGTTCCAAGACACATCAGTACACCATACATCACTAACCTCGTAGGCAGGGCATTGGATCCATTGCTCACTCCTCAAAGAAAAGATTACAAACTCTTAAGGCTACATGGGAGGAGCCACGATGGAAATTATTTTGCATGTATAAATGAGGGGTATTTATAGCCAAGGGTGAAACTGACCCTTGTGACTATTCAACTTCCCTCTTGATTGTTTGACTTACACGACTCTTCAACTTTACATGACTCTTTAGCTTTGCATGTGGATCTCTTGGACTTCCATGTTACATTACATTGATTACAACAGTATGGACCAAAGTAGTGATGTGGCCGAGATAACCCATGACATGAATCAACACGATAGTGCTGGTATGTTCATGCTGTTGGTGGTGTCCACGTCGAGTTGTAGTGCTGCTGAGTCATGGATGTGCTCTTGGTGTATCATAGCTTCATCTCCGCATCGAAAGGTGTGCGAAGTCTTCAATGGTCTTGGTGTTCACTTGATGTTTTCACGTGCATGTTCCTCCTTCACTTGTACTTTGACAAGCTTCATGTGTTTTTCCATTCATGAACAAATATCCTTGCATGAATTCCTGGTTCATCTGTTCGCAAAACAATCTTCTCACATGGATTCCTTGTTCGTCTGTTCGGAAACAAATCTCCTCGCATGCATTCATCATTCGTCCATTTGCGAATGAATCTCCTCTCATGCTCTCTTTATTCATCCCATTCATCGTCGCATCATGTCTCATCCATGTACCTGTATCTGCAATCACTCATGATGAGATGACATCAAATCCATAAACCTCCTAGTCTACCATGATGCATTATCATTCGCTTTCTGATGCAGGTACCAGGAGAGAGGACAAGGCTCTGAAACTACACAAGGCATATTTCAAGTCGGGATGCAGGCTTCGGGCATTGCTGGTGAAAATTGCACAAAAGTGATTGGGAGACTGAGATGGACACTTTGGATGAGCAGTGACTGTTCGCGGGATTTGTCTCAGCTGGTGGGAAAATCTACGCAATTTTTTGAGGGAAGCGGTGTAGGAAAAAAATGGGGTTGCAACAAAAACTGTGAAATTCCTCTAGGGAGCTAGTCGTGGGGTGTAGGAGGCTTGCCGAGAAAAAATGCACATATTTTTTTAAGGAGCTCATTGTTTATGTGATGACAACCACCCATACACATACAATTCTCTTGAAGCAAGACAACATTCCCTTTGCGTAACAAACAATAACCCCTATGCTCGAAAATGACACATGCTGCATAAGGATGAGAACGCAGACAACTCTTAGGATCAAGGAGGGGAGCTTGAAATCATCAGCTTACTAATAAGTGACCAAGGATGATTTGTCATAGGATCCAAGGTAGGCTCTAAAATTTGCATGCAAGACAATGAAAATTTTGGAGGGTGGTTATAGTTGCTACAACAATTTGGTCTTGTATGTTGATGATATGTTATTGTTTGGAAATAACAAAGATATTGTCCAAGATTTGAAGACCCAATTATCATCCAAATTCGACATGAAATATCTTATTGCTATAAAATATATTTTGGGCATGTAAATTAAACGAGATTGGAAAAAGAGGAAGCTTTGGTTAAACCGGAGGAAGTATGTCAAGACAATATTGCATACATTTAATATGCATGATAGTAAACCAATGAAAGTTCCTACACATGGAGGTGTAAATTTATCTGTTGAACAGTTTCCTAAGACACAAGAAGAGCAAGAGGCAACGTCCCGTGTTCCATACGCAAGTGCAGTTAGTAGCCTAATGTATGCAATACTATACTAGATATTGCACATGTAGTGGGAGTATTAAGCATGTCTATGTCAAAACTAGGGAAGGAGCATTGGACAACAACGGAGTGGGTTTTCAGGTATTTGCATGACACTAGTGATTATGGTCTGTGCTATGAAGGAAGACCAAGATTTGACAGAGTTTTGGAGATCCATGGCTTTGTTCATGCAAACTGGGCTAGAGATCTGGATTGGAGAGGGTCTACAAGTGGGTATGTTTTTAACCTATTTGGAGGTGCAGTCAGTTCGATGAGTAAGAGAGAGTCTGTAGTGGCACTTTCAACTACAAATGTAGAATACATGGCAGCCACTCCTGCAAGAAAGGAAGCAGTTTGGTTGCAGAGGTTGTGTTCAAGTATGGGGTTGGTACAAAGAGCTATAAGGATAGACTCTGATAGCCAAAGTGCAATTTTCTTGCAAAGAACCCTGCTTATCATTCAAAGACAAAGCACATCGATGTTCAATATCACTTTATAAGGGATATGGTTGACACTTTGAAGAATACTGTAGATGCATTGACAAAGTATGTGAGCACTGAGAAGTTATCTTGGTGTAGAGAAACAATCGGTTGTTCAGGACTAGACCAATGACTAATCTCTCCTGCGGCCCATTGTGCAAAGAAAACAACAAGTGGGATAATATTGGGTGTGTGTTATACTCTTTCCACGACTAGCCCCATGCGCGGAGCCGAGGGATTAGAGGGGGTAAAATAACCTCTACAGGGTTTGGGACAACACCCCGTAATTTTTTTCGACCCTATATTAGGTGGGTGGACCTACCTATGGTTTTTTTGCATGGGACATGGTTTTTGGTATGATGGTTTTCTGCCCATGGTATCTTGTAGATACAGTCAAGGGAACCACTATTATGTTCTAATCTAGGGTTAATGGATTTGATTTTATGGATGCTTCGACATGTATATATATTTATTGTAAAATTGGAAGGAATATAATGAAAAATCAATCTAGTAGTCATGGTTTTTGGATCCAGGGGAAATCTCTGTGTATATCTATTTTTTGTTTTATGCTCTCGCCATTATTTATTTTCTGTTTTTAGAATTATGCAAGTAATTTATGTACAGTGTTAAAACCTACACCTACTAAAGATGCAATGTGATTTTACTCATTTATTTCATAATGGGCACTGCCATGTAACATTGTACAAATAGTTCCATATCCTTAATATTTACTTTTTAAAGATATGACTTGTAAAACCATTGCGAAGGAGTGACTTTCCTACCCAGGCATAGGATTTTCACTATGGATGCCATCTTTATATTAGGGATAATTATATTATAAATAAGTTATAGGATTAGGGGTAACCTAGTCACAAATATCAAAAATTTTGTGACACAAAACCCTTGTAAGCTTCCTTGTTGATTGGAGGGAAAGTGAAACAACATACACTTCCAAAACTAGCTTACTAGATCCACCTAGATGAAGGTTCAACATAAAAAATTTCATGGAAAAAACTTCTACCACAACCAAAAATATTCAATTAGTTATGTCAAAACAATATCTTATTAACCACAAAACCATTTCTACTCTTCTTGTTGGAATAATGAAAAGTCCACATAGTAGGCCAATAATACTTTGTTAGATCTACATAGATTAAAGTAAAGTGATATATGCACACAAATTTTTCATGGAAACCACTTTTGCCACATGCACAACATTCATTGTTGGTTAATCTCCAAAATAAAATCACTAAATTCGATAGTCCTAGTTCAAGTGAGATTTAGGTATCAACTTCTTCTTGCTAGGTACCTAAAGTGTACTTTCAAAAAATATGTAACAAAAAAAGTTGTTGCATCCATCTTCCATTTAATGATAATATTGTGGCTATAAGTAAACAACTAGCTAGCAACATTGTATCTTCCATTTGATCATATCATGGTTGTAAGTAAACAAATAACTAACAGCATGGTAAAATTGTAACAATCACTAGTTAAAAGTCCATATAATAAAAGTTAATAAAGGAAAAATAAGACAACGGTTAAGGGACACATATTCCAGGCTGAATTTTGGGAAAATATATCTTGGTGGGAATCACTGGATGTGTTTATGGCTAAGGAAAATTGGCCAAGGTAATGGATAAGGCATTAAAGAAAGGAAAAAAGGTATTTTTGGCACATTTATTTATGAAAATAAAGGAAAATAGGAGAAAAAGAAGCTAAAAGGTCACATGTTTCATATGAGGAGGAAATTGAAGGAAAATAATGGAAAATGAAGAAAATAGAGGCCTCATTGATAATAAAAAATCTGAGGATCAGTTCAAATTTGGAGCTCTTTCATTATTCTCTCTCTCTCACACTCTTGGACACTTAGAGTTTTCTTGGAGAATTTTAGCCTTAGATCAAGGAAACGAAAAACAAGAAAAGGGAGGACAAGGAAAGGAAAGGAAAACAAAGATCAAGCAACTTCAACAAGAATACTTGCAGGTAACATATTGTATGTGTGATCAAGCAACTTTAGCTGGTTTTGACATGCATGGCTTTGTATGTTGGTATATGGTTCTCTTGTTGTCGGTGGCATGGTTTTTCCAGGTTATGACAATGTTTTTCAAACTAGCCTTGCCTTTTTCTGGATAGCCATGGTGTGATGGGATTATTTTCTCGGTTTTGAGCTTTAGAAATGCTGGATGGTTTCAGAATCTGGCGCAGAGGTGGTATCAGGAAAATTCCCAAAGGCCTAGGAATCCCTTGACCAGTTTTGGTGGGATACATGATAAATATTGAGGGTGGAGTCTTGGTTTAGGGCATAGCGATATGGTGTGAATTGCAGTAAATCCTGAGAGACAAGGAGAAGAAAAATTCCTCAAGGATAGTGATGGAGTCCAAAGACATTCATAGCTCGGTTTGGTTTTATGATCTCAGTGCTGGTTTCAGTGAGATCATGGTTTGGTGAGGGTGGAGGTGGTTTAAACTATAGATTCCCTTGGTTGTTTTTGGATTGGTTTATCCCTGAGATCCCACATTCATGCTTGGAATATGGCAAGGGGGTGACTGATTGAAAGAAAGATTTGGTTCAACCATGTCTACAGTCTGGTGGTACATGGAAGTCCCGAACCTGGTCAACTTTGCGTATGTTTAGTAAAAGCTAAGTTCTCTTGGTTTTGTACTTGTTAATATGTGGCTTTAATGACTGTTATCTCATTGCTATTTATATGATTTAATGCTGGTTATAAACATGGTTATATGATTGGTTATTGTCATGGTTATTTAATGTATCTACTTATAACTAAAAGGATAATGGATGCAAGACCTAATTGATGTCAAAACAAATAATGGAAGAGGGTGGCGATCCTTCTTGTCAAGTCTCATATGAGTTATCAGTCATTTATGCTCTATCTTGTATTCATTTCCTATAGATTGCATTGATGCTAAGTGTTTGATAGAATGTCAGTCCTGGTTGGGGATAGTCAGGCCTAATCCTGGAGTCAATTTTTGATTTGTAAGTCTTGTCATCATGTAATTTATTGATTCTGAAAGTTAAAGGGGTTTCTGGGCTTAAAAGTGTCAAAAATATTGGATTCACAGGCACACTTCTAAGGTGAAAATTCCCTAGACGCATGCATACCCATGGTGTGCATGGGTCCATATGTTTCCAAACGCACCCTTTTCCAGATCAAGGGAGCGTCTGGGGGTTTAGTTGTCTAAAATACCAATGGGACCGAGGGGCTGGTTAGGGGAATGACTGGGATGCATTTTGGGAGTCCTGTAGCAGGTGCAAAAGATTTGATATGGTGTGTTTCTATTGATTCCACTTCCTTAAGGTCACTTAGGAGGTCAAATCATACCATAGTAATTTCTTGTCACATGTTGACCCTAATTTTCCAAAAATTGAGTAGATGTGGGAGGAGGGTCGTTACAGAGTGGTATCAGAGCATGATTCACCCCTCAGACTGGATGAGCCGTGTGTTGGTCATGAATTCATGTTGGTTGCACGTGTGTTAATCCTCCTTGTGGTCTGTATGCTTGTTGCATATGCATGGTGTGGGTCATGGTTGTAGAGATGTCACCATGTGAAAGAGGATGTTGTTTTTGTTAAGTGTAAGTGTATGATTGGTTATGCATTTCTAAGCGTGTTAGTGGTTACATGTTGTCAAATGTGCATTGATATGGTTGTTGTTGTCATGCATGAGGTCATAGTATGTGTAGTTGATATGGTCATGCATTGATGATTAGACTCTAGCTAGAATGATAGTTATATGGTTATATACGTATGTATTATATTTCTATATGCTATCATGATTATGTTATACATGTATTACATTGATTTTTTGACCTTGCAGATGAGGTATCCTCCCTGAATTATGCTAAGGTACGTTGATTTATTGTGATTTGGTTTAGCTAACATGATACACTTTGTAGGAAGAATATCAGAGATGACTAGCAAGATGGTAGACTACAATTCCCAAGGCTCTCCCTATGGATCAAATGATCAACGTGGTGTTGGGATTCTGATTTGGAAAACACATTTAATTTTAAAGACAAAAATAAGGAGTTGTAAGGCATATAATGATAGAATCATACAAAAATAGGAGAAACAAGAAGAATCAAATGTAGTGGTACTTCACAGTTTGTTAGAATTGCAGTGACTGGAACCACTTCAGATTAGCCATGAGTAGGAGGATAGAACTAATGGGGCATATGGAAACAGGTCTCATGGTGAGTACAGGTTGGATGGGGAGGACACGATTATAGATGGTAGGTCCTTGGATACTCCAGATAGGAGAGGTGATAGACACATGTACTATTCTAGTTCTAGTTTAGACATACATTATGATCGTCATCGTTATCATCCTTACAGGAAGTGTGACAAGGGATATTTTCCAGATGAGTTTAAGAAAGAAAAGCCAGCTACATTTGATGGAGAGATGAAGAAACCACAAAATTCAGAGGCATGGTCACTTGGTACGAGGAAGTTCTTCAGATTGCACGATTATTCAGAGAACATGAAAGCAAAGATAGCCTTTTTTAGCCTTAAAGGGAAAGTAGATATCCGGTGGGAGGATGTGAAGAATGTTAAAGGTATTTGGGAGGAGGACTTGACTTGGAATGCATTTGAGAGGCTCTTCAAGAAGAAGTATTTTTCGAAAAGGTATTATGATGACAGAGCTAAGGATTTTTATGATTTGCAGATGAGGTCCATGACGGATGATGAGTATACTAGCAAGTTCTTGGAGCTGTTGAGACATGTGCCTTTCCTTAAGGTGGAGAAGGCCAAGATTCAAAGATTCATCAGTAGAATGCCAATAGCATATAGAGACCAAATTGAGTTCGATGATCCTAGATTGTTGGAAGAGGCCATCTGAAAGATAAAACATTGTTATGAGCAGTCGAAGTGCAAAGTTGAGCCTAAGCGTGACCTGAAAGGAAATGAGAAATTTAAAGGAAAATGACCACCGAAGTGAGGAAGACCTCAAGATGTAGGTGAGAAAGAAAATATAGTCCCTTACAATAAGTTCAATACAATTGAAAAGGGACATGGAGAGCAACAAATTGGAGGCGATGATAGGGCACCATGACAGTGTTGGATATGTGGCAAGGATCGTCATAAGAGGGATTGTTCACAATATCAGGGTGGTAGACCTTAGACCTATAGTGCTCAGGAGGTGCATACAGTTGAGGATATTGGTCATATAATTCCTCATATTTATGCAACTGTGGACAATAGGCAAGAAAATCATCAGGAATCTATCATTGAAATGGACGATAAGCTTTGTGATTAAGTTGTTCCTATTTTGATTGATCTTGGATTTGATTATAGTTATATTAATACTGACCTGGTGGATAAGTGTGGTTTGAGAAAAGAAGTGCATGCAGAATATTGGTTAGTATAGTTGGATACAAGTATAAAGAAGAGAGTTCACCATTGGGTAAGAGCTTGTGCATTTGAGTTAAATGGCATGCCTACAACATCACATTTGAATGTACTTCCATTGTGATCGTATAACATTATTTTGGGTATGGATTGGTTGTACCTTCACAGGACCAAATTGGATTGATTCAACAAGGACATTGAATGCTTGGATGATAATGGGGAAAAGAGAATTTTGCAGGGAAAGAAGAAGCCTACATCAATGAGGATGTTTATCGCTATGTAGGCTAAGTGTAGTTGTAGAAAAGGTTGTGTGATGTTTGTAATGCATATAGCTAGTGACAAGGGTAAAGATGTTGAGGATGAAAAAATATTCAAGAGATACCTTGTATTGCAGCAGTATTAGGATGTGTTTCTAGCAGAGATTCTAGAGTTACCTCCTCATACAGAAGTAGGTTTCTCTATTGAGTTGGTGCCAGGGGCAGTACCAACATCGAAGGCACCTTACAGGATGAGTACCTCAGATCTAGTAGACTTGAAATTGCAGTTAAAGCATATGCTTGATAAGCGATACATTAGGCCAAGTGTATCACCTTGGGGTGCAACAATGTTGTTCGTAAAGAAGAAAGATGGTACTATCAGATTTTGCATTGATTACATGCAGCTGAACAAGGTAACGATCAAGAACATGTAACCATTGCCGAGGATTGATGATTTATTTGGTCAGTTGAAGGGAGAAACAATGTTATCTAATATCGACTTGAGATTGGGATACCATGAGGTACATCTCACGAAAGCGGATATCTACAAGACTACCTTTAGGACCAAGTATGGGCATTATGAGTTTTTTGTAGTTCCATTCGGTTTGACTAATGTCTTAGCTACATTTATGTGTTTGATGAATAGTGCGTTGCATTCATTGATGACATCTTGATATACTCCAAGAATGAAGAAGAGCAAGCCGAGAATTTAGCAACAATGTTGAGATTGCTAAGAGAGCATCAATGGTATGCCAAGCTTAGCAAGTGTAGCTTCTTTCAGACAGAGGTGTATTACTTGGGACATGTTGCTTCCAAGGAAGGCGTAGTAGTAGATCTAGAAAAGATAATGGTCATCATGGAGTGGGAGTCTCCTGAGAACGTGGATGAGGTGAGATCATTCATGGGATTGACAGGTTGCTACAGGAGGTTCATTAGGAACTTATCATGCATTGCATATCATATGACATCCTTGCAGAGGAAAGGTAAGAAGTTTGAATGGATAGAAGAATGTGCTGCTAGTTTTGAGCAGCTGAAGCAACTGTTGACCAATGTTCTAGTCCCTAAGATTACAGATCCGGGTAAAAATTTGTAGTCTGTACATATGCATGTAAAAAAGGACTAGGTGGAGTCCTTATGCAAGGGGGACAAGTGGTGTGCTATGAGTCTAGGAAGTTGAATGAGCATGAAAAAACTACATGACTCATGAACTTGAGTTGGCAACTATTAGTCATGCCTTGAAGATGTGGAGGCATTATCTTCTTGGTATGATATTTGTATTGATGAGCGATCACAGTGGGTTGAGATACTTGTTTGACCAGTCGAATCTAAATGCCAGGCAAGCTAGATGGTTGGCTACCCTTAGTGAGTTTGACTTCGAGATCAGATACATCAAGGGAAAGGAGAACTAGGTTGTAGATGTTCTTAGCAAGAAGGTACAGGTGAATCATATAGCAACTATGAGCTCTTATGGGATAAAAGTTACAGGATAAAATCTTGTAGGCAGGACAACGAGATGACAAGTATATGGAGATTATGAACAGGTTACAACAGAGTACATGTATAGGTACATGTGTAGGTACAGGTATAGGTAGATGTACATGTACATGTGTAGGTATAGGTGATTAGGATGCAGATTATCATCACACGATAGATGTTTTGGTGAGATTCAGGGACAAGATCTATGTGCTGGATTGTAGCGAGCTCAAGAAGCTTATCTTAAGGGAGTTTCATGTCAAGCCATACTCAGGTTACCCAGGATATCAGAAGACGTCGACGATGGTGAAGAAGTTATACTATTGGCCAAATATGAAGAAGGAAGTGGCAAGTTCGTGGCTAGATGTTTGGATTTTCAGCAGGTAAAGGCATAATGTAAGCATTCAGGTGGTATACTACAACCTATTCCAATTCTGGAATGGAAATGGGAGCTCATTTCCATGGATTTTATTAAATGTCTTTCAAGGACAATGAGACAACATGCTTCTATTATGGTCATGGTCAATAGGTTGAGCAAGGTAGCTCACTTCATTCCAGTAAAGACTACATATTCAACTGGTGAGGTGGCACAAGTTCTCATTAAGGAGATCGTGAGATTACATTGTGTTCTGAAGAAGATTACATCAGATCGAGAGGCAAAGTTAACTTCCAAGTTTTGGAAGGAGCTATTTGTAGGTTTGGGTACAAAGTTGGCCTTCAATACATCTTATCATCTGTAGACAGATGGACATACAGAGAGGGTCAACAAGATCTTGGAGAATATGTTGAGGATGTATGTGATGCACCAAAAGAGAATATGGGAGAAGTAACTTCCATTGGTTGAGTTTTCATATAACAACAATTATAAGGAGTCATTGAGGATGAGTCCTTTCGAGGCACTATATGGGTGGAGTTGTAATACTCCTATCAGGTGGAGTGATGTAGTGAATAGGGTACTTATTGGACCAGATGTGTTGGCAGACATGGGACATGAAATGAAGGCTATAAAGAATCATTTAAAGGAAACACATGATAAACAAAAGATTTATGTGGACTAGCATAGGACATTTAAGGAGTTTCAGGTTGGGGAGCATGTGTATTTGCACATCAAGCCCAAGAAGAGATCTTTGAGGATTGGATCATGCCCCAAGTTGGCACCATGGTATTGTGGGCCTTTTGAGATCCTAGAGAGGACTGAACAAATGGCCTATTGACTTGTACTGCCTCCAACAGTGAAAGTCCATGATGTTTTCCATGTTTCATTGCTTAAGAGGTATATAAAGGATGTTGATCATGTTATTGATTGGTTTGTATTGCATGTGGAGCAAGAAGGAAAATTCCTGTCGGAGCCCCAATGCATATTGCAGTGGAAGCAGCTCATGCTCAATAATAGAGCCATAAAGCAAGTTAAAGTGTAGTGGAAGTACTTTGGCCCAAAGAAGCTACATGGGAGATAGTGGATTAGATGCGGGCCATGTATCCTTCTTTGTTTTCTGGTGGAGGCAAAGAAATTTTGGTATGATGTTTGGTATACGTTTTATGATGTTTTGGTATATGTACATATGTATATGAATGTAAATACTTCCACGAACTAAGTTATAAAGCTCCAATAAGTGGTATGGTTGTTATCTTGTCATGTTGTCATGATGTTTTTCTTTTGAGGAGGTCATTCATTGTAAATACTGCAACAAGCCAAGTTATAAAGCTCCATGGGCAGTGTGTTATCTTTTTAGAGGCTTTGTTGAGGACTTGGTGTGGTTTAACATCGAGAACGATGTTCCCCAAGGGGGAGGGGTCTATACTAGCCCTTGGTTAAAAGTCCATGTAAAAAAGTTAATAAAGGAAAAAAATATCATTATTAAATGACACATATTCCACGCTGAATGTTGGGAAAATATATCCTAGTGGGCGTCACTGGATGTGTTTATGGCTAAGGAGAATTGGAAAAGGCAATGGCTAAGGCATTAAGAAAAGGAAAAAAAAAGTATTTTTGACACATTTATTTATGAAAATAAAGGAAAATATGAGAAAAGGAAGGTAAAAGATCACATGTTGCATGTGAGAAGGAAATTGAAGGAAAATAATGGAAAATGAAGAAAATAGATGTCTCATTGATAAAAAGGCTTACAAGGATCAGTTCAGTTTTGGAGTTCTCTCATTATTATCTCTCTCTCTCACACTCTTGGACACTTATATTTTTCTTTGAGCATTTTAGTCTTGGAGCAAGGAAAGCAAAAACAAGCAAATAAAGGACAAGGAAAGGAAAGAAAAGATCAAGTAAGGAATATCAGGATCAAGCAACTTCAGCAGGAATACTTGCAGGTATGATTTCCTTGCTAGTTTTGACATGCATGAATTTGCACATTAGTATCTGGTTCTCTTGTTATCGGTGGCATGGTTTTTTTGGGTTATGATAGTGGTTTTTAGCCTAGCCTTGCCTTTTTCTAGATAGCCATGGTGTGATGGGATTGTTTTCTCAGTTTTGAGCTTTGGAATTGGCAGATGGTTTCAGAATCCGAGGTGGAGGTGGTCTTAGGAAAATTCCCAAAACCCTAGGAATCACTTGACCGATTTTGGTGGGATACACGGTAAATCCTAAGGGTGGAGTCTCGGTTTACGGCCTAGTGATCCGGTGTGGATTGTTGTAAAGCCTGAAAGACAAGGAGACATAAAATTCCTCATGGATAGTGATGGAGTCTGGAGGCATCCCTAGCTCAGTTTGGTCACCATCACCTGTAGATATCTGTAAACACATATGTAGATATACCAAATTTCTATCCAAAGTCACCAAGCATTCCCTAAACACCAAGCTTCTCTCCCCCTTTGAAATCAATGGCAAAGAGCTGACCAATGAAGGCTTCTCTCCCTTTGTTGACGTGAGAGCTGTAGATCTGATCTGCTGAGAATGAACTCTGAATACTAACAGGGCTCCCCCTGACCACATGCTGAATTTTTTGAAGATATGCAAAGAAGTACATGACTCTATAACTCAACCATACATGAATTTTCCTATCACCAATGACTACTGCTTACATTAATCACCCAACATAGTGGGGTTACATATTTGACTCAACATTACATCACATACCCAAAAAAAATATGGGATTACATGACCTTACCACACTAGTCCATGGAAAAACTTTACAATGATTTATAACATAGGTCTTTACATGACCTTTACATGAAGAGACAAATACATAATTTATAACCAAAACAAAATACCTCAATAAAACCATGATAGTCATCAACAACTATCATACACCATATAGAATCTGTACCATAGGCATTATGTGTGACAAAAACCATTTTAGAAAAATATGTGTATTTAGCAGTATCGTCCATACCAGAACGCTAAATAAGTCACAATGCCAACAATGCACTATCAGAAGCATGGATCCTCCTAACTTCTAAGCAACATC
Source organism: Pinus taeda (assembly GCA_000404065.3). Classification (NCBI taxonomy): domain Eukaryota; kingdom Viridiplantae; phylum Streptophyta; class Pinopsida; order Pinales; family Pinaceae; genus Pinus; species Pinus taeda. The sequence goes on from APFE031008542.1 coordinate 202,759, forward strand.
AATCAATATCAGGTCCAAAATGCCAAATAATAATTGTCTGAAGCATATCAGAGCCTTTCTCTGAGTCTATCCCCCTATTTCTTCAACATAGATAAACATATACGACTCTCTAGATCAGAACTCATGTATATACATGAATTTCTTCATAATGTCCATGTACAGAAAGAAAAATGTTGAATTTTTCAGAACCACAACTCCCCTTGATAATGAAGGATCTGTCAAAATAATCAATGAAGTGATGAAACAGAGACCACTCCTATTTTTTGTCTGACATATTCAAAGGAATCACGTGGAATATGCTTTGTAAATATGTCTACAACTTATTCCTTTGAGGGAACATACTCTAGTTTGGCCTTTTGTTCATGTACATGTTCTCTCATAAAGTGATATTTGATTGGAATATGCTTGGTTTTTTAGTGCATGGCAGGATTTTTAGAAATGCGTATGTCATTATTATTATCACACAAAATAGGTATAGGTTGAGGACAACTGATTTGAATATCTTATAATGCTTTCATCACCCATAGAAGTTGATACATCAAGATGCAACAATAACATATTCTGCTTCAATAATAGATAAAGCAATGGAGCTTTGTTTTTTGTTGAACCATGATACCAAATGGGGTCCCAGTTAGAATGCTCCTCCACTAGTACTTTTCTTATCATCAACATTACCTACCCAATCTGCATCTGTGTAAGCATGAAGAGCAAAATTTGAATGTTTGGGATACCATAGACCATAATATTGAGTGCCTTGTAGGTACTTGAATATTCTATTGACTACATGTTACTTTAGGTATGTTCTATGCTTGAGCAATTTATTTCAATTTCTTTTCCACATTAGCAATCACATCAACATAAAGTAAACTGCAGATAGAACATAAATATAAATCGCAGAAGACAAGCCAAGACAAGAGGACACAAGATGTGGCGTTAGCCAGGGACAAACCCCAATGTGGGGAACCCCTTGATCAATTCTTCTTTTATGTTCTTCAAAGTTCAGCAGAGAAAGTGAGAGAGATAGTACATTTATAATAGAAGTCAATCACTTTGAATTTTAATATTGGCATGAGATCAGTTGAAGAAATATTGCTTCAACTGATTCTCTAAGGTGACTCGTTCACCTATCATAGTGCTGCATCTCGTCTATTTGATGCACATTACCGTGTGACACCTTGCTGTACTGTCACATGTGTTGAACCTTGATGACTGAGCTGTTCTCATCTTCATGCTGCTCATCATGCTGCATTTCCATGGTCTTATTCATCATCAAGCTACCCATGCTCATGATGTCATTCATCATTATGCTGCATATGTCATCATGCATCATTATGCTGCCCATGCTCATATCATCATGTTGCTTATTATGCTGCCGATGATCTCATACATCATGCCACCTTCCTTCAAAGATAGATGCTCCGAATTTTTCTGCAGTTCTCGGTAGTTTCAGCTTTTCCGGCAGTTCTGACAATTCTGGCATTTCCGGCTTTTCCCGCTTTTCTCGCTTTTCTGGCTTTTTCAGTATTTCCGGATTTTTCGGCATTTCTGACTTTTACAGCAGTTCCGACTTTTCTGGCATTTTTGGCTTTTTCGGCAGTTCCGACAGTTCTGGCTTTTTCGGCTTTTCTGGATTTTTCGGCTTTTCTGGCATTTCCGGTATTTCCAGATTTTCCGTCTTTTCCGGCTTTTTCGGCAGTTTCGACTTTTCTAGAAATTTCGGCTTTTCCGGATTTTTCGACAGTTGCGGCTTCTCCGACTTTTCCAGCAGTTCCAGCGTTTTCGAATTTTCTGGCTATTCTGGATTTTCCGGCAGTTCTGGATTTTCTAGCTTTTCCGGCTCTTCCTTAGGATCTCTCCTCCTACTAAAACCCAAAGACAAGTAGAGAGAGGAAGAGATCCAAATGTATGTAGAAATGACTTGAAGTCCTCTTCTATTTATACTAAAACGTAGAGTTTGAATAGACATGACTGTTGGGCTTCTGAACCTACATAAGTTGCTCGCCGACTTAACAATTTGTCCATAACATAAATAAATTCATAACTTCATAAATAATTATCAGAATTGGATGATATTTAGATCAATCCTACACCTCTCAATGAGAGGGATCTAATAAAAATAGTAGCTTCCATAAACAATATGATCCAAATGGAGTTTGGCCCTAGTTTCCAATTTTAACACTCCCTCTCAACTAGGGAGAACTCCATCTGTTGATCCATGTGTCCAACTGTACTATCTCTGCTATCAATGCCCTACATTGCTTTGCTCAGCTCTGTTGGCTCTGCTTTGCTCTACTGGCTCTGCTCTGCTCTGCTCAACTTAGCTCTGTTGAACCATGAAGAAGAAGAATTGATCGAGAATGTGTCATACCATTCTCCATTGACCCAAAGTCAATCTCAGAGTGTGTACCACTGGTCCCAGACCAATCCTCAACTAACCCGAAGTCAGTGTCATAGTAGGTACAACTCCTACCATTGGTCCTAGACCAGTGCTCTACTGACTCGAAGTGAGTCTCAAAGTATGTACCACTGGTCCCAGACCAGTCCTCAACCGACCAGAAGTCAGTGTCATAGTGGGAACAACTCCTACCATTGGTCCTAGACCAATGAAGGTCGTCCTAGCATAGGGAGTGCGGTAGATACAACGATGTGTCCATCGGTGCTACTATGGTCCCTATCCTCATTTCCCTGCTCATTGATCAGATGAGAGGTACTTCCCATGAGTCCCAGACTGCATGGGTAGGATGCCTTGATAGGAGAACTTAATCAATCCTGTCCTCACAGGAGAACTAATCATCCTGCTACACAATCGCCATGGAGAACACATCATCTAGGCCACACACAGGAGAACTAATCATCCTGCTACACAATCTTCATGGAGAACACATCATCCAAACCTCACAGGAGAACTAATCATCCTACTACACAATCATCATGGAGAACACATCATCCAGACCTCATAGGAGAATTAATCATCCTGCTACACAATCTTCATGGAGAACACATCATCCGGACCTCACAAGAGAATTAATCATCCTGATACACAATCGTCATGGAGAACACATCATCCAGACCTCACAGGAGAATTAATCATCCTGCTACACAGGAGAGTGAATCATCCTGTCCCACAAGAGAGCGTATCATCTTGTCACAAAAGAGAGTGAATCATCTTGTTCACAGGAGAGCGAATCATCTTGTCCACAGGAGAGAAAATCATCTTGTCCCACAAGAGAGCAAATCATCTTATCCCACAAGAGAGCGAATCATCTTGTCCATAGGAGAGCAAATCATCCTGTTCACAGGAGAGTGAATCATCCTGTCCCAGTGCGCATCACCAAGGGAGGGTGAGTCACCCTATGGTTGTATTTTTCTCCCGTAAGAACCACAAGCCCCCAGAGCTCCCAGAGCTCAATGTATACAACATGCAGGATCCTTGTACAAGGGTCTCTTGATGACTCCAAGTCATTTGGGAAAATCACAGATTTGATCTTTCCCCCGGGGCTTAGACAAAGTGTAGCGACCTGTACATCATATCATAGTGATGGAGCTTCCTTGCTCATAGACTTACCATATCCCAGATAAGGTAGTATCTGATGTCTATCTGTTGGAGCAATCGTCGAATATGGGATTCCTCAATAATTGAATCCCACCTCTGGTTGTCACAGAGAATCACAATGGTACAAACAACTCACTTAAAGAGCTTCACCAACCAGGCAGCTTCATACGAGATCATACTCGTAGATACGTATCCGGTCTCAGTGGTGCTTATAACAACCGACTTCTTCTTCCCGCTCATCCATGATATCGAAGTAGAATCCAAAGAGAAACAACACTAAGAAGTGCTCTAATGATCCTCCACATTGTCTGCCCAATCAACATTTGAATAATCATGCATTTTCATATTTCCAGCAGTGTATCTCAATCCACGAGAGATTGTGCCCCAAAGAAATCTCAAAAGATTCTTGGCACCAATCCAGTGAGGTTCAACCAAATATGAGCTCACCATGCTAACTGCAAAACATATGTCCAGACGTAAGTTCACCAAGAACATCAACGCGAATGAGTTTATGAGATTCAGAGGCATTTCCCAAATCTGGTTCGACATCACTACCATGTAACTAATGAAAGTTAAGATCCTCGAGGTAGTCACATGCTTGCAGTTCACCATTCCACATCTGGAATCCAACTCCCTCTTACTTCTACAAATGAGAGGGTCTGCACCTATTAAAAGTAGGTTGTCCTCATAAGGTGCTGGTATGAGAGGTATATCATCCACAACCTTCAGATGGTTTGGATCTATTTCACTCCTAGTGAATCTTAGTTTTATCAGACATCTATTGTTCCTCTCATACTATGCTTGGGGTGTTCTGCTTCAAGCCATAGAGGGCTTTCTTCCACTTGCATATGCGAGATTCCTGATTATCAATCTCAGACCCCTTGGGTTGTTCTAGACCTGTGGACTTGCTACATGAGGGGAATGGTCCCCTTGTAATATTTTCCTTCGGTACATCTCAGACATGTACTTTCATGCTCCTTTTGAATTCAAGCATCCCTGTCACCATCTGACTGACAGACCTTCAGTGCTACGTGACAATGCACAGGTCCCCAATGGACTTCCTACAATTTGATACAACCCTGAACTCAAAAACATCTTTGAAAATTCTATTTCCAAACATGTACCTTTCCATCAATGAGTGCCACCTTGAAACCTTTGACTTCCATATCCGAGATGGACACCAGTTTCTTCTTGCGATCAGGTACATAAAAGTGATTCAGGGTTCCTTGCTTTATTTGAAGAGTCGACCATTTCCTTGATGACCTGCATTACCTTATGATCTCATTCATCATTATGCTGCCCATGCTCATATCATCATGCTGCTTATTATGCTACCCATGATCTCATACATCATGCTACCTTCCTTCGGAGACAGATGCTCTGGATGTTTTAGTAGTTCTCGATAGTTCCGACTTTTCCGGCAGTTCTAGCTTTTCCGACAGTTCTGGCTTTTCTAGCATTTCTGACAGTTTTGGCATTTCCAGCTTTTCTGGATTTTCTTGCTTTTTCAGCTTTTCTGGTTTCTTTGGTATTTCTGGTTTTCTGGCGTTTCCAGCTTTTTCGGCAATTCCAGCTTTTTCGACAGTTTCGGTAGTTCCGAGAGTTCTGGCTTTTCTGACTTTTCCGGTTTTACGGCTTTTCTGGCTTTTCTGAGTATTCTGGCTTTTCCGGTATTTCTGGCATTTTCGGCGTTTTCGGCTTTTCCAGCAATTCCAACATTTCTGGGTTTTCCGGATTTTCCAACTTGTCTGGCTTTTCTGACAGTTCCAGCTTTTTCGGCTTTTCCGACTTTTTCAGTAGTTTTGTCTTTTCTGGCAGTTTTAGCTTTTTTGGCTATTTCAGCTTTTCCTGTAGTTCCAGTTTTTACGGCTTTTCTGGCAGTTCCGGTTTTTCGGATTTTCAGCTTTTCCTTAGGATCTCTCCTCCTACTAAAACTCAAAGACAAGTAAAGAGAGGAAGAGATCCGAGTGTGTGTAGAAATGACTTGAAGTCCTCTTCTATTTATACTAAAACGTAGAGGTTGAATAGACACGACTGTTGGGCTTCTGAGCCTACATAAGTTGCTGGCCGATTTAACAATTTGTCCATAACATAAATAAATTCATAACTTCATAAATACTTATCGGAATTGGATGATATTTAGATCAATCCTACACCTCTCAATGAGAGGGATCCAATAAAAATATTAGCTGCCATAAATAATATGACCCACATGGAGTTTGGCCCTATTTTCCAATTTTAACACTACAAGGAGATGAGTTTCTTGAGGATTTGATTGAAATTATCCAACAATCCCAACTGCATGCGTTATGTCCGGTCTTGTTCCTATAAGGTAGATCAAGCTCCTGATCATAGATCTTTATTCTGGTTGATTTATTGAGGGAAAATCATCATGTGGACTGAGGTTACAACCTATTACCATTGGTGTGCATACAGGTTTGCAGTATTCCATTCCATACTTCTTTAAAATATGCTCGAGGTAGTTAGTCTGTGAGAGAAAGATACCATTCTTTGCTTGCTGAACTTGAAGACCAAGAAAGTATGTTAGTTCACCAAGTAATGACATTTCAAATTCTTGTTGTAGAATTGAGGCAAAAATTTGACTCTTAGAATATTCATTGCTTCAAAATATGATGTCATCTACGTAAACAACAACTATTAAAAGTTTACCATCATCCATCTTTATATATATATTGCTATCTGCAGACCCCTTAGTGAAACCTCGTTGTTGAAGATACTTGTCAAGGCCATAATACCATACATGAGAAGATTGTCTTAGCCCATATAATGCCTTCTTTAGTTTGTAAACAAGGTTTTTATCATTTCTTAGAACGAACCGTTTAGGGTGTTCAATATAAACTTCTTCTTCTAGATCCCCAGTCAGAAATGCAGATTTAACATCCATTTGATATATTTTAAAGTTATGAAAGCTTGAAAATGCAAGGAACATTCTTATGGCTTCAAGTCTTGCTACAGGTGAAAATGTTTCTTCAAAGTCTATTCCTTCTTGTTGCGCATAGCCTTTGAATACAAGCCTTGCTTTGTTTTTAATTACCTCTCCATTTTCATTTAGTTTGTTTTGAATACCCATTTTGTCCCACTAAATTTTTTATCATGAGGTCTTGGTACTAATTCCCATGTATGGTTCTTTTCTATTTGGTCAAGTTCTTCATCTATAGCCTTAACCCGACATTAATTTTTTGCTAGCTTGATTTACATTTTGTGGTTCAATTGTGGATAATAAGGCTAGATAGCTAGAAGTTCCAACAAGAGCTTTTTCTGCATTGTACTCCATCTTCCTTATCACCTAGAATTTTAAATTCTGGATGATTTTTCTGAACATACCCTGATGGAGTCTTTTCTGATGCTTCTGTATTGTCAATTCCTTCTTCTAATGCTTCATTTATTCCTTCTCCAACATTCTTTTGGATTTTTGTAGGAGTATCTTCGTCATCTACTGGTGCTTCCCTTTTGGTACCCGTGGATGCTTCATCAATCACAACATCAATGCATTCAACAATTTTTTGAAGCCTTTTATTGTAGCATTTATATCCTTTTCTTCTAGAGGAGTATCCAAGGAGAATTCCTTCATTAGCTCTAGCTTCAAACTTTCCAAGTTTATCATCATTATTCTTTATGTAACATTTTCTTCCAAAGACTCTAAAATTCTTAACAGTTGGAGATTTACCAAACCATAGTTCAGGAGGAGTTTTGTTACTGTTTACCTGAATATGAGCTTTGTTGAGGATATTTACTGTTGTATGTGTTGATTCCCCCCAGAAGGTATGAGGTATTCCAGACTCATCAAGCATGGCACATGCCATTTGTTGGATTGTTTCGTTCATTCTTTCTGCCACTCTGTTTTGTTGAGGAGTTTTAGCTATAGAAAACTGCCTCTTGATGCCATGTTGTTCACAAAAGTAAAAAAAAACATTTGATATAAATTCTCATCCTCTATCAGATCTAAGACATTTGATTTTCAAATCTAACCCATTTTATACTAGAGCTTTGAAGACTTTAAATTTATCAAATGCTTCATATTTATGTTTTAATAAGCCAATCCAGCACATGCGAGTAAAATCATCAATGAATAATATGAAGTATTGTCCCCCCTTGATAATATTTATTTCTCATAGGACCACACAAATCAATATGAATAAGTTTAAGTGGCTTACTTGAAGTACCTTCTTTGGCATTAAACTACACCCTGGTTTGCTTACTGAATTGACATGATTTGCATATGGTACTTTCTAGTAGAGAGATGTTAGGCAAGTCACGAATTACTCCCATTCTGTTTGACTTTTGTAGTTCACTGAAGCTTAGATGTCCCAATCTTCTGTGGCAGAGCCAACTTTCTTCTTATTTTCTCAAGTAACAATTTTCTAAACCACCTTCCAAGACATAGACATTACCAGAAGTTCTCGTAACTTCCCTTTATTATGATTTTACCTATATTGAGATTTTGTACCACACAATTCTTTGATATGAAAACCACCTCATGCCCTTGATCACACATATGATTAACACTCAATAAGTTATGTTTTAATCCATCAATAAACAAAACATTTCTAGCTTTAACATTTTCTTTCAGCAAAACAATTCCTTTTCCTTTGATAGGAGTAGGTGAATTATTTCCAAATGTTACATTATTTTATTTATTTATTTCATTAAAGGACATAAACTTTTCTTTATCACCTGTCATGTGTTTTGAACATCCACTGTCAATGTACCACATATTTTCTTGATCTCCTGCATATAATGCTAAACCACAATTCTTAGATTCTATGGATTTCTTTTTCCATACCTTAGATGATGTTTCTTTTTGTTCATTTTGAAGAGTAGACTGTATTTTGCTTCTACATTTAGTTTCTCTATACCCAAAATTATTGCAAAAGGAATATTTTGATTCATCTTGAAGAGGTGAGAAGGTATTGTAAGATTATTTCTTTAACCTAGTCTCATTCTTTTGTTTTCTTGCTTCTCTAGTCATGATAGTTTTATAAGCAACGCAATGAGCAACCTTCGAACCAAAATCATGACAAGTGAAGCATTGGCCATTAGAGTAAAAGTTCCTGGGAGTGTGGTACCTGCTTGTGTATCTTTTCCTTTGATTGTGATAAGGGTGATTCACCTGAGAGACATTTGATCCCTTACTCCTTTGCTGAGAGCTGGAATTTTGTTAACTGCGTCCTTTTACTGCATTGAGATAGCTTCCTGTACCTATTTCAGAAGATTTTACAGTCTTTGATGATTCTCCATTATATCCACAACCTATTTTTATAAGAGGAGAGCATTGTAATTTGATGATTTCTTCTAAGGTCTTAGATCCTTTAGCAAATCTAAGGTTTAGAATTTTTTCTTTTTCAAGTTCCTTCCTTAGACTTAAAACTTATAGTTCTAACTTTTCATTATGACTCTCCATTTCTAGAATTTGTTTCTTCAAAGCATCTTCTGCTAATTTAGCTTCTTCTAAGCAAATTTTAAGTTGATTTATTTCTTATATGAGATTATCCTTTTCTTATAGGGCATCCATAAAAACATCATCATATTCATCAATACTTATATCTTCAAACTCCATAAGCGGTTGATATTCTTGATCGTAATCACCTTCTTCTGCATTTGAAAGACCATTGCTATCTTCGTGTGTGTAGAAGTTTCTCTTGTTTTTGAACCTTCTTCTAACCTTCATTTTTGTAGCATCCTTTCCTTTCTCATGGTTTTCTCTATAAGGGCATTTAGCAGCATAATGACCAACTCCTCCAGAAGCAAAACATTTGAAAGGAAGCTTACCTCTAAATATGTTAGTACCTACTTGGAGTTTGTTTATGAAATTTGCCTCTTCTTCATCTAATACATAACCTAATTTGTTGAGCTCCTCCCTTTCCTTTCCTTTAGAATTAGCATTGAATGCAACTTCTCTGATATCCAAGGGACCCCCTTTTCTAATTTCATCGGCTGTTAAAATCCCATGAAGTTGTTCAATAGTAAGATTCTTCAAATTCTGCATTTATTCAATGGAAGAGTCTTTCCAATTGAGTTTTGGGGTTAGAGATCTTAACATTTTCTCAACCAATGGTGATTCTTTTATTTCGTCACCAATATTTCCCATAGAATTTACAATCTCATCTACCCTAAGAAAGAAACTTACAATACTTTCATCATTATGCATTTTGAGAGTTTCATATTGAATTCTAAGAGTTTGAAGTTTGGAACTTTTTACCTTGGTGTCACCTTCATAACCTTGGATGATCTTGTCCCATATAGCCTTTGCAGTATTCAACTGCGCGACTTTGACAAATTCTAATTCTACCAAGCTTCCTAACAGAGCATTGACAACCTTTGCATTGGTCTCATATTTTTTATTTTCTGCTTCATCTGTGGGAATAGAGGATGGATATTGATAGCCTCCTTGTTCTTACTTTCCAGAAAACCGGATTGGATCCATTGAACAATGGTGGCTTGATAGATGCCGATCCTTCTTCGTTGCTCATCTTGATGAATCTTCCTTCAATCAATCAAGCTTCTTCTGAAGGACCTGCTCTGATACCAATTATTTTAAAAACACTGAGAGGCGGGGGGGTGAATCAACATTTTAAACTCCTTAAACTTTTCTTTTTCTTATTCAGATTTTTGTATGCGACTATTATGAAGTAAACCTGCGCATATACGCGACTGTGATGAAGACAAGTAGCGTATATCTAGTTCACCAACTATTTCAGTTAATTCATCATCTGTTTAACTTGAACCAATATATTAGTACTTCATTAAACATTAATTAAACAATAGTCATGTGTAATAAGAACAAAATAAGTCATCACACACAAGAAACACATGACCACCAGGATTTTTAGGTGGAAATCCAATGTGGGAAAAAACCATCGCTGATATCGTCTCTATCTTCTTCTTTGATTATAAAGACAAATTTCTTACAATACTTGTATTGGCACAGATTAATACAAGTACACAAGCACCCACCTGGAGAAGGCTAAAACCTTTTCTCGTTTTCCAACTTCTACTGGAAGGGAGCTACAACCTCCTTATCCTTTGTTCTTTGTGGATCACTTTTCAGAATATTTCAAACTAGATCCATTCCAAATATTAGAAAATAATAATGAAACCAACACTGTATCAAATCACTGAACCAACTTAATCACCAAATCTTTGAATAAACCAAATACTGAATCTCAAACAACCAAAGCAGTTAGATCATTTCAATTCATTGTATACTCTTCATCAGAATGTCAGACCACCTACTGTTCATCACAGAAACTATATCATGTCACTACAAACCCTGATCAACCTTATGTCAGAATATATATGTTAGTATTATGAGACATACTTGCGTATATACACGCTTTCTCTTCAGATAACCTGTGTACAGATCTTAAAACGTTGAACCCTGAAATTAAATCACTGCAGTACTAAAATCAATCACTGAAACAGATACTGACCTTGTCACATATCTCTGAACCAAGTACATATCATCTCATAGTAGCAACATTACTATTCAAAATTTCAAAACATAATCAGTTCAACCTCAATCAATAATTTCAAACATAGAGCATAATGGAAAACTTCATCAACATACAACAACAAACAAAACAAGATTGATCAGACATCATATACAACAAAACCATAGCATATGTATGCGACCCTTATAAGACACTTTCATGTATGTACGTGCATTTCAAGAAGCATACTTGCATACAAATCTCTCCATACTGTAGAATCGATACGCAACTGCCCAAAATCCAATCAGTGTATGTACGTGAACTTTCTGAAGAAAACTGAGTATATATATCTAAATACTGAATAATACCTTCTTTGCACAACAAATCATCAATCAAACCCAAATCTCGGTACACACTGTAAAAGACACACATCATAACACCATCATCACAAATCTATCAACCCATAAGCAGATTATTCAATGTGTATTCATTTCAGATCTACAAGATCTGATCCATCATCACACTCCCAGGTGCACACTTAATTCAGATCAAACAATTCATCAATAAACCAAATCATGCATACTTAGCACTTTGATCTCCATCTCCTTATATAGGTTAGGTCTTAGCCAATACCTTAGGCCAATTCTGTAGTTATGCCGATGGTATTCTTTGATGGGATCAAATATCTTTTTCACACTCATTACTATGGGCCAATACCATGGTAAAGACCCTTGGTATTAAGAATACTATGGTTCAGAAACTGTATGCGGCTTTTCTTCACCGTACCTGCGTATGTATGTGGCTTTGCTTCATAGAACCTGCACATGCTTCTTCAAACTTTATCTTTATCATTTCTCTATCTCTGAACTGATATTCAATCTATACTGGCTTGAATACTCATTCTTCTACCATCATGTCGACATCATTATTAAGCAGGTTGGCATCAAGGACAACACATTTGTCATAATGCCAATAGAGAGGACTATTAAATTAGTCCTTAGATCCTTTTTCACATGGCTTGAATTCCCTCTAACTAATCTCGCTTTTGCACAATGTAATGTTATTTTGTCTATGTTATTAGGGCTAAAAAATGTTCCCAGAAATTCATTCTAGTTGCCTCCACAAATTCGGTTGACAAAGAAAAGATAAAATTATTCCCATATTTGGTGTACATATACCTAACTATAGTCACATCATAGAGTTCAATGGCCGAATTTCAAGCATTCAAACCTAATATATCATATTAGATAGAGTGATTCTTTTTCTTACCCATGTGGTCTATGTAGGGTCAAAGCACATAGTTATATTGCTAGGTAGTGCTATGATTTTTTTTTTTTCTATAATATCCAAGATTGTTTATTTATATATTCTTCATGTTTTAACCACCTCATATTATAAATATATTTCCCCACTTCCACAATTCACAATTGGAATAACATATAAATATTAAAGTATTAATTTAAATAATATATAACGATATACCAATTAAATATTTATTTTATATAATGAAGATAAAACCAGAATTCTTAATATCAAAGAACATGTATTTTTTATATCACTTAAATCCATAAAGTTACTTCCAGACACTAAATTTATTGAAACAAAAAAATGAAGATATGTGCATTACCTTTCTCTACGGAAAAAGTAAAAATTATCTATTTATTTACTTAAGGTAAACTAAAAATAAATTTGAATAAAATGGCTAGAGTTTGTGGTTGTAGTTTGGTTCAATTTTCATAAGAAAAGTCAAAGTTGAAGCTATGTAGGCCAACTATAAAGGAATCTTAGCCAATTAATAGTTTCTTCGAATAGTAATTTCAATCATACATATCAATTTGTGTGGTGTCACTTTTATATATTTATACACAAACAAAACAATGGTATTCTAACTTTAAAATAAAAAATCTAATCAATTTTCCTCAGTTACGAAGATGGGAAATAGTGCTTTCCATTGGACAAAAAGGCTATATATATATCTATTAATATATATATATATATAATATATATATATATATATAATATATATATATATAATATATATATCTTGTAATTTCAGTCATATATATCAATTTGTGTGGGTGTCGTTTTTATATATTATACACAAAACAAAACAATGTGGTATTCTAAATTTAAAAGAAAAAATCTAATCAATTTTCCTCATTGAATAGGAGATGGGAAATAGTGTTTTCCATTGGAAAAAAAGGCTATAAGTAATATATAATATATATATATATATTTATATATTATATATATATATATATATATATATATATATTCTATGTGGTCCATGGACCCCAAAGATCGGTAATCGCTTCATCCACAAAATATTTGTTCCGGCAGGCTCACCAGAAGGGTTGACTTCAGACACAAAGCCTAACCTTGACAACGTAGAGAGAATTGAACCTATAAGCTCTCAATAACAAAGGTTATTTAACAATGGGATGATGAATCAACCAATTGAGCTAACCCTCAAGGCTTAAGACTAGAAGAATAAATTTCCAACACATGCAAAACAATTTCAATGACTAACAAAATGGTTGCCATATATTTCGGATTTGTTTACATTTTTAGTTTAACATGAAGGATTTTGTTACTTTTTCTTACCTTAAAAATGACCACACCATGGCTCTTACGTAGAGAAGTCAAGGTTCATCATTGATTACTTATACCCCAGTGCTTCAAGTGGCATTGTTTTCAGACAGGCTCAGTCCCGCACCTACAAATCTAAAGGGAATATTGTGGAATAATCTAATTAAAATAATTAAATAAATAAAAATAAAAAACCTATGGTGAATATCTAGTGAATCAAATACTAGAGTGTCTAATAATAAAATAAAATTTGATTTAGAATTATATTAAAATTTTTAACAACGTCATTACACTGCACAAGCCTTAACATCATTACACTTTGTGCAAACCTTAGTAGACTTAATATTTTTTTTTTTTAAATAGATATGGACAATTTTTGTGTTAATGGTTAAAAGAGGGGTTTTTGATCATACTGTCCAATCCTGGCCAGTTGCATATGTTGCTTAATGTTGTCCTCTTCCATGTCTGCTACTTGGTCATGTCCAAAAGAACTGACTTAAGTTAGGGAACTTTTTGCTTCATACAAACGAAAGATAGGGAAATTTTGGCTTTATTTTTGGAGATAACACTATGCCAAATATGAATTTTTCTCTCTTGTTGAATGGGTTGCCATTTCATGTTTAAGTTGGTTGGCACACTTGGGCAAGAAACATATAATATTCCTAGAAATATTCCCTAAGCAATTTTTCAACCCATGTATCTCCCTTAATCATTATCCTTAAATGATAGTTCCATGTAGATTTGGTGATTAGACAATTGAGGGAATGCATTATTTTAGACTAAATTTTGTATGGTAACGAGGGGGCTAAAGTCATGTACATGCTTCCTTAGGCATTATTTATTTCTTGTAAGCGAATTTTTAGTTTTTAGGTTCCAGTCTTACCCACAAGGTGTAGTGCAAGGAATGTAGGAGGAATGGGCACAAGTTATTATTTTGCCTACATGTTTAAATCTTGAAGGTTATGAAGTATGTTGAAAGTTTATTAACACTATAACATCTATATTCTTGATGTGAGGTTTAATGGGTTTGATTCCATTACTAAACATCAATAAATTTTCTTTTTAAACATATATGGATAGTTTTATGTTAATAGTAAAAAGAGGGGTTTGTGATCATATTGTCCAGTCCTAGACTATTGCATATGTTGCTCAATGATGTCCTCTCCCATGTCTACGATTTGGTCATGTACAAAAGAACCAATTTAAGTTGTAGTTATCTTGAAGTTTCTTGGTCATGCCTTTCTAGTCCTTCAACTTCTCTTTGTTGCTTTCCCTAACCTCCAAAAGAACAAATTTTCCTTTATGTTTTTCCAACTGGGCTGTCATATGAACTTAGTGAACTTTTGGATTCATATGAAAGAAAGATAGGGAGCTTTTGGCTTCATACGAACTTCCTATGTTTGCAAAAACAAATTCTTCAAAGGAAGCACTATATCCGTAGTTTAGACACTTCAATCTTATTCAACTTGGGTATTTGCAGTTCTTTATAACTCAGATGATAATATTTTAGTTGCAACACCTACTGGTAGTGGTAAGACTATTTTTGCTGAGTTCTTTTTGACTACAATTGCATAAAAAAGACCTAGACAATGTATTTCGATGTGTCTATATTTCTACTATAGAAGCTATTACCAAAAAGAGATATCGGGATTGGAAGAAAAAATTTGGAATAAAGACAAAACAAACCCAAAACTTCCTCCTACTTCGCTTGACAAGAATCCTTTAGGTTGCGACTACTTCAGATGCTCTCCACTTATGATGAATTGCACTTGGATTGGTGAGAATGAGGCTTCTCCTCACTCTAACTTATATACTTCTGAAGGGCTTCATCTAATCTCCCCTTGTGGGCTTCACAAGTCATAAAATATCAAAAACCTTGACATCCCAAAAAAATTCCTTTTATTCCACCAAAACTAGTTACATTCTTCAACATATCCAAGTATGTGGGTATTTTTATGTAATGGAAGATTAAATGCTATCAGATTATGTTGAGTTCTCAACATCCATTATCACACTCGCTAACAATTTCTCTCATTTGATGGACTGTTATAGAATTTTCAACCAAATAGGTGTTTTTCATATCTATCTTTGTCGAGTGACAGAAGTTCAAGTAGGATAGAAGAATGACCAAACATCTGCTACGTCATCTAGCATGCGAAGATCAAATAGAGGTGAAAATATTAGAAGAAAATTCCATAGTTGCATGGAATTTTTTTCTCTGAAGTGGGATCATGCTCTTATGATAATGAGAGCATAGATGACATCAAAGTTCCCTTGAGGTACAAACATCTAGTGAACAATGGGTGCCCAAGGATCTTCCTGAAGTAAACACTGAATTTTCTGTCAATGAAAGGATATACAACATTGGCTCATCATCATTACATGGTTTTAGGCTATTTTTCATGGATGGCATAAAGGTATGTTATAGAGGATTAACTGAATTGATGGAGTATGTCAGACCTTGTTACAACTACAATGATTGGGTACGACTAGTCCAATATATAAAAAGTATGTGAAGATACAGAGTAGCTGCAAATTATATATAAATAAAAGACAATGATCAAAATAGAGATGCAACTATGTATATTGATGGAAGGCCAAAAGAAACGAGTGATATTGTAGGGTTTATAAATAGTACACAACCCATGACCATAAATAAGCAACCCAATTTCATATTCGAGGGGTGTGAAAGAAACCGTGTATTCGTATGTGCTATTAAATCAATAGCTGCAAGGGAAGAGTTTCTCATTGATTACAATTTGAGTCAAATAGATACAAATATTTCTATTATGGGGGCGATATGTATTCAATTTTACCCAATGTATAAGCAATGTCTATTATATGTTATGATTTTCATTTACTACAATATATTGTCACTAGTGGTTTTCTTATTAGTATAATGATGATAAATTATGTATGAATTGAAAATTACATTTATTTGCTAAATAGAGTGATGAGGGGAAGGCACCAGCCTTAGAGCAACCCACCAATGCTGCCAAGGAAGAGTTTACTGAAGAAGAAATTTGTATGTCAGTCGATCTGATCCAAACAATAAAGAAGCTTCAAATGAAAGCAAACAAGAAATTTAGTGCTTTAGTTTTGATTGAGCCTCACATAAAAGAGATAAGAGGTGAAATCAAAACCTTAATGCACCAAATTCGTTAGTATGGGGTTAGCAACTCATTTAGTTATCTATTTTATTTGTTATGATTTTAATTATCTCATCCTTTCTAATTTTTTTTTGTAATTTATAGGAGTTTTTGACAGAATACGAACCTCATGCTATGACTATGGGGGTCGACATTTGTAGCGGCGCCGATGCTTTGCTTGTGAGTGACACATTGGTCATTGAGACTGGTATACCTACAAAACCACACACGGCAAGATCTACACCTCCTGAACAACATACATCAAGATCTATAGATGATGTTGTTGATGCAAAGCATGATATCATTGCATAATTTGAAGTGAGATTTACTCGATCTTCTTGTGTTACTAGCACGAGAACACTACCAATTACATTTTTGGTAGATGAGGAAAATGTCCCCCGGAAAATAGAGAAACTTCAGGTATTTAAGAAGTGTTTTAAATATTAAGTACAATCTAATAGAAATTAACGTATAGTCTGTGATAATTTTAAAGTAATGATAATATTGTTTTATAAGAAATGATGTATTTTATAGGAATTTGTATGAACTAACCTTGAAAATATTTGCGCCCATCATTTACACAATCTAGAAATCCCAAAGTTCCAAGTTGAAATAGGAACTTATAACTATGATGGTTTTACTGTTTGGTGAGGGTACCTTCATCAAAACTAGCCCTTACCTCCAACAAGGAAAGCTTACATTTGAAATATCCAAGAGACTAGTATAGATCTCATTTGTAAAGGACAAGGTCGCATGAGTGCCCTCTAGCGATTCCAGAGATGGAGTGGAAATCGCTTGTGGCATATGCAAATGACAAGCACTGCGAAAATTAGGGAAAACACCACTCGGGCTAGGATGGTATGAGGCACTTTTAATAATGTAATTATGATGCATTATCATTATTATGACATCTCATTAATTTTTTCAACATTTTAAATATAGATTGCTCGATACATCCAAATCCATGATGGTTAGAATAGCCAAACATGGGAAACATCATCTTGGCCCAAGTGGTTACTAAAAACTGGTCGCTAAAATTGTAAGTATATAAAAAAATAATTTGCATCCAAATTATAAATTCTTAACAATTTTAATTTAATATCACAAAAAAAAAGAAAACATGTTCTCATGCAAAATTACAGGGGTCACAATTCAAAGAGGTTCCCACAAAGGAAGACGTAAAGCATTATTTCAAGCATAACTATCAAGCTGTGGTTGAACGTAAGACAAGCTTGGTCTTCATAGTTTTCAAACACCCATCCTAACAATCAGGACAAGAAAAGAAATTAATAGAATTTATAAATGATTACTTGTACAAGATATAACGATATTTCACAATTGTCCAAGACTTTTGGTGAAAAGTTGGAAGAACGAAGTGAGGGCGAAGAACACGGAAATATGGGCTAGGGTTTGGCGAGTTTCTTGGTGATGGCGGCCTACACATCGGCCTGGTTTGGAAAACTACCCACATTCCTTCTTCACGGGCGTTTAGTCTCCTATGCTCCGGCTGACCTCTTCCATTCATAGTTCTTCTGGTATGTTTTGCAGTGACATGCACTATCTTCTCACTGTTTCGGCACTTGTCAGCAGGGCATTTCTCGGGATGATTATTTTACTGCTATTGGTTAACATGGAGGGCGACATTATTGATAACTCCAAGGATCCTTTTTCTTTGGACCCCAACTGGTCTGTCTTCTCCTCGCATATGCTAGTCACTTCCTCAAACATCTGCGTTTACTCGGTCCCTAATTACCCCTCCTTCACCATTATGGCATAGCAGTCTCATCCTTTACCCGCACCGTTCTCATCCTCTTTTTCTTTCATTAGTTGCCCCAAAGCGGTGGAATTCCCACTTGAATTTGACCTCCCTCCCCTCTTCCCGACCTCCCTACAATTTATCTCATCTTGTCTTAACCCTCTGTTTCCCCCGAACCATTTAGTCCCCCCTGTATTTCTCCTCGGTATCCTCTCACATCCCTCTCCCACAAGCTTCTCACTACTATCAGCCCTATACATTAGACCCTGCTACCCCATTTCACCCTTCCCCCTTACTTGACCCTCCTACCTCGAGCTGTTTTGTTGATCCTTCCCCTCCCCATCCTGAACTGCTTGGGGATCCCCAAAAGGGGACTGGCGAGATCCCTTAGCAGACTAGACCTCCCCCATCTCATCTGGGGCGTCCTGCCAAGCATTTCAAAGGGGTGAAGGCAGACAATAGAAGGATATCTCTCACTTTCGGAGTCAACATTCAAATGGGGGAATTTTTGGATACCTCTGACCATGTTCTAGTTGGCTGTGTTCGGGGTAGGGCATATTCTGCTGCGAGATTGAAGCGGTGGGCGCTGGAGATTTGGGGACAGGTCCTCATCAAACTACCATCTATGGTTACCCTCTCCTATGGATGGTTCACTCTACGTTTCCAATGGGCAGAGTTTATACCTTGGGTTTTATCTAAAAATTGTAACATAGAATTGGCTTCGGTTCTCCTCAAGCGATGGAGCCCCCTTTTTGATCCTGAGCGATAACATCTTGGGGCGGGTCCCATCTAGGTCAGACTACCTAGACTCCCACTTCATTTTTGGTTGGAATATGTTTCCAAGAGGATTGGGAATCCCCTTGGTAGATATATGGATTATGATAAATCTTATATGATGACTAGGAATATGTCTATGGCTCACATCCTTGTTCATCTGGACACCAAGGAGGGTTTGGAGGAGAGTATGTAGCTTCACTGGAGAAACACTTGCAGGATACAAATTTTGGATTATGAGGGGGTTCCTTATAGATGCAGGAGATGTCATAAGATCAAACATCTTTATAAAGACTGTCCCTTAGCTCTGCCTCAGTTGCTTGGCTCGAACAAGCTTCTATAATTTTGGATTCTGATTGGCGTGGGAAGGCACCTATTTGAACTGATGAAGATCATCCGATGAACACTCAGGCTACTAGTGCCCCTGGCACTCGCAATGAGAAGGCTCTTCCCCCATCCTCACATATCACCAGATCACGTGCGGTTGCGGCGGTGGCGACGGTTGCTACCTTTATTGCGGGTACTACCTCTAACCCCCATCTCTCCTATTTTTATCATCTGTTTATTCCCAGTGCACTTCATTTGGTCATATTGGTCCCGTTAATTGTTAGTCCTCAGTCGTTTGTTCATTTATCCCATCTACTCCTATTTATTCCCCCACTCTTCCCACCATCCCTGAGATTTCAGATTCACCCTCCTCCTCGAAGCCCTCCATTAATTCTAGATTGAGACATGGATATAACCTTCGGTCCTCATCTCTCAGTCCCTCAGGAGATGGTTGTGGCATTGGTATTACCCCATTACCTCTGCACTCCAAGTCTACCAGGGGTAGACAATCTATCATTTCTAAGGCCATTCTCTAGGCTGGACTAGATGTGGCAAAAGGGAGGAAACAACCCATTGAGAAGGTCCCTAGAGAATTGACCTCCCCCCCTTTGTTTTCCATGAAGTGTATTTCCTACAATTGTCGGGGGCTGGCTAGCCTGGCCAAGAAATTAGCCTTCTGTCAGATGATGGAATTGGAATTGGTTAAAATTTTATTTCTTCAGGAGACACTTGCGAACATAACTCATATTTCTTTTGTCCTTGAGGCTATCTTCCCTGAATGGAAATTCACTGTTCTGGATGCCCGTGGGTGATCTGGTGGTTTGTTATTGGGTTTTGACCCTAGAACCATTAAAATTATAAACTTTTTTTGGGGGGGGGGGGCTGGTTTCATCGGTGCTGATGTTTACTTAGATGAGATTGGAAGGGAGCTAAGGATTATCAATGTCTATGGACCTTGTATTAATAGGATCACATTTGTTGGGTGTGGAGCCTGATTATCTTATATATTCAAAGGTATCACTGCATTGGACCCTAGTTCAAAATGGGGCAGCAACACCGCCCATAAAATATTCGCTGCAGGGGGGGCAACTACAACATTTTGGGAGCCCCCCCTTGGCGGGGGGATTGGGGGAAACGCCCCCAAAGCTAAAAATGGATGTAAAATTGCCTTCTAAAATTTTGTAATTTTGTAGTCAATGTGGGCCATTCATTAGGCAAAGATCTTATGGTAGAAGTTATGTTTAATTTAGGGTTTTTTACCCTAGAAGGCAACCCCTCGCTATATATGAGTGAATTGTATTGCGTCTATGTAGATCGATATTCTAAGTGAGGAAGAGAGAGGATATTGAGAGCGAAGAGGGAATTACAGTGAATATGCTGTAGGTTGTATCTCTTCTGTTTGTTGGATAATATAAAAGGAAGGACTAGCTGTTTCTCTGTGGACGTAGCCCAAACTGGGTGAACCACGTATATCTGTCTCTCTTGTTTTATGCGTTTTCTGTGTTTATATTTCTACAATATTTTATGTGTTCCATTGCTCTATAATACATAATTTTCTAACAACTGGAATTAGAGCTGAAGGTCTATTTGGCTGATAAACTCGAAGAAGAGAAGGGTTCCTGGTTCGAGTGGGAGAATGGTGGAAGATGGTAGGTTTAGTGTCGAAAAATTCAACGACCAAAACTACCAGCTGTGGAAGATGCAGATGGAAGATTATCTATATCCGATAGATCTGTACCAACCATTGAGCGGAAAGACAAAGAATCCGATGAGTATGACAGACACAGAATGGGATATTCTCAACAAAAAAGCACTTGGAACAATACGGCTATGCCTAGCGGTGTTAGTAGTGTTTAATATTTCAAAGGAAATGACAGTTGAGGGTTTAATGTTGACATTGGCCAAACTATATAAAAATCCCTCTGTTACACAAAAATATCATCACCATGATTATTTGCAATCAGTATGGATCTATCATCACTTATACTAGCCTCCTAAGCAAGTCTTAGACCTTAGCTCTTCATGTCAAGCTTTGCAAAAGAGAGAAAGACATTGAAAATCAATATTACTCTGGTTCTGCACTTTCTCCTACTTTTACTTGCGGACCCGCACCCTTTTTTCATATTACCTGCGTACCTGCACGCTCTGTCTGTAAAGGGGTGGGTGCGTACCCCTGTAAAAGTAAAAAAGGCGCAAGTTTATCCTA